>VWYO01027625.1:50725-74051 GCA_013400275.1 Rhadina sibilatrix
TTTTTTGTCTTGTCTGTAGGATTCTTTTTCTCCCCAGGCCAGGATGCTGTAAATCAACATACCATGCCTGGGATTTACTGTGCCAAGGGAGCTCCTGCTAAGGGCAGTCAGGGTTTTCAAGGACAGGGTGAGATCAAAGCGTGTCAAAACCTTTCCCTTCCAGGCATTCCCGAATCCTCTCAGATGAGTTCAGCTGCCCAAGAGGAACAACATCCTTCAGATGTTGTCCCTGAGCTCTGTGGAAGGGCATGGAGGGCAGGAGCTCTCCTCCAGAACCACTGTAGCAATAATCCCAAGGGAATCTGGTGCTTGTGTGTTGTTCCTCCACAGAAACCCTGGTCCAACTCATAACAAATAACATCCAACCTGAAAGTTTTGGGTTTAACGTGAGGGTTTTAACACAATCCTTTTTTATTCACTGCCTTGACTTCTGGCTTCTTTGAAAAAAAAATCCTAAGAGATGCTTTGAGGGCTCTGATAACACTTCAAATAAATTGCACTGAGCTGCGGAGTGTGGGGAAGATCTTGACAAGGAGGATATTGGAGAGAGGGGGGACCTGAGCATCAGGCAGGGCTTGAGCGAGCCCCTGGCTTTGTTCATGTTTGGCAGCTGGTTCAGAATAAGGTTTCATTCCCACTAGAGAGAAAGGCTTCACATTTTTCCACTTTTAGTTTGCGTATTTGAAGGATTTCCTCATCTATGTGTGTGTGTGTGTAAACACACAAAATTTGAAATGTGTACGGAATTATGTGTGTTTATACGTGAAAACAAACACAACGTTTTGTTTTTATATATATATATAAGGTATTTTATATCTTTATACCTTTTATATATTTGTTTGCTTACGTGTAACCAAAGGATTTTTATTGACCACTATTTTTCAGTAGACTTTCAGTAGCCTTAAGGCTTCTGTTCCCAAATCAGAAGCAGATGTAGATCTTTATCTTTCCTATACAAGTCATTAAAGCAGATTTGGGAACTAAAAAAACCCCAAAACCACCATTTTTGAAACACAGTCCTCAGTTATCGGAGTTTTATTTTTTTTTTTTTTTAGCTGTACATTATAAAGATAGTGCAATTGGTGTCTTGAGTCAAAATACTGAAATATTTCATGACAGATACTGTGAGACAAGTCTTAAATACGTTAAAAATTCTTGCCCCGAGCTCCAGTAATTTTAATTTTCTTATTAGCGATTTTCATTCAGCCTGTTCTATGTAGCAGGGTGTGTTTGATGCATGTGGGACAGGCTGAAGAATTTTTCCTCTCCACCAGCAAATCATTTTGTTCTTGGTTTTACATCCTTGCCGCATGAAGGTGTTTGTAAAAAGTGAATTTCTTTGCTTTTTGCACTGTCTCAAGCACTCTGCAGCTGCCTGAGCATGTGGTAATCCAGTATTCCTCAGGCTGCAATGAAACCATCTCCTTATCCAAAAGGAAAAGCTGCAAGGGTGGCAGAGCTCAGTGTAACCTTTAATTCACATTTGGGACCCAAAGTTGTCTTGGTTTAGAAAGACAGGTGTCTTCCAGGGAAAAGCTGGAGCTTCCCTTGGAATGGAGAATGTAAACTCCCTCCCTCGGAATTATTATAATTTCGAAATTAAGATCTCAGGCAAAATATGGGAATAGGAATAACAGTTCTTTACTAGGAAAATTAAAATAAAAATAAGCAAACAATCAAAAAGAAAACACTGACAGAGTCAGAACACAGCCTGACANGTCACAGAAGAGAAAAAACATCTCCCCAGCCAGTTTCTACAGATAGAATACATACTTTTGTTACATCTTCCATTGCAACCCAAGAAAAAGGGTTGTCCTGCTGCTGCTTTGAGGCTGCTCTGCGTTGATTTTGCAGCCATTGCTCAAGCCCTGAAGGGCTCTGCTGAGCGTTGTGTTTGCTGGGGATTTGTGCAAAAGCAGAAGAATTATCTTTCTGATTCCTTAAATGGTTGTAGGAGCAGATGCAGCGTTTGAGGTGTAATAGCAAATGTGGCTGATGTGAGCTCCTCTGATCTGCTCTGACAGCATGAAAACGATGATGACAGTCTGGATTTTATCTTGCATTTCCTGTGCTGGAGTAAACCAGCAGCCAGGCTGAATAGTATAGGAGCAATCAAAAATTTTCAAATATATATTGAAATTTATAGGTTCAAAGAAAGTGAGAGTCAGAAAGTTGAACGAGTTTGGTGACTGGGCTTGTGTTTTCTTTGCTTGTTTTTAATTGAAACTGAGGAGGTGAAAGAGACTCAAGTAAGAGTGCCTGTATTTGCTATTACTATTAACTTATTCTTTGGAAAGCTATGCAGTGAATATTCTCTTTCCATGTAGTATGAGGACTGTGTTGTATAGGCACAGAAACACTAAGAATCAGCTTGCACTCAACATGACCCATAAACTTAATTCAGATGGAGCAAAACTTATTTTTTTTTTTATTTATCATAGTTCTCTTGTCCTGTGATCTCTTCTGCCCTTTGTTTTCTGAAATGACATGAAGTCATTTCAGTACTTTACAAGAAGTAAGTCAAACCAAATATCCAACTCTGCATTCCTCTGTCTTTCTAATCTTCCAGAAAAAATGGATGCAAACAAGCTGGAGCCACTAGAGCTGAGTTTCTAAAGAAAGGTTTGTGCAGGTTGTATTTTCATGGGAAAGGAAACATCCTTTGCTTTTCAAGACTCATCTTTTGTGCCCTGAAACTGGGAGAAAGGCTGCCTCTGTGTGGCATGATGGAGTTAGCAAAATTCCATGTTGAGAGTGGGCTGCTGGTGTCTGGATCTTGGGTGTTTTCACTGCCATGCAAGAAATCTTAGTTCCAAGCATATCTTGGTCACAGAGCATTGGGAAGAAAGATTCCTTTCTGCTTAAATTTTGGAGGATTTTTGAAGGGGTTGGAGAAAAGACCCTTTACTTTTCTGAACAAGCAAGGACCTTGGGTCACCGGTCAGTACTGAAACAAACATTCAAATTCTCTTGTTTGGGTGAGGGGATAATCCAGTATTACAAACTGACTTCTGGACATTAATGTGAACTTTGTCACGGTGTGGTGAAAGAAGTGGCCTAGATCAGGCTCCAAGTGGCTGGGAAATGATCAGTGGATGTGAGAGATAAAACACATTGCTGGTATCTGGACAAATAATTTTTCCTTTTGGTGGGAATTCTTTGCTTTACCTGCCCACCCTGCTCACCTTGTGGACGAACAGAGACAAGATAATATTATTAAATCATACTCAAGCTGAGAAAATTTTCTCCTGAGCACTGGAAAGAATGTCACCCAGTGCAGTTTGAGTACTCTATAATGTCTGTCTTCCCAATGTCTTTCTTTTTCCCTAAAAGATAATTGAACAAAACATTGACTTGAAAATGATAATGAACATGTACTGGGAACATCAGCCGTCCTTGACACAGGAGTTTTGAGTTTGTTCTTTTCCCTGAATGTGACTGAGATTCACCCCTTAGGAATCTTTGAGGCATTGAGTGGATGTGAGGGAAACAGAAGAGAGATCCTGAATTTGTTTTTTGGGGTCCCTTTGGAGCAGGGCTGAGGAAATCTTCAGCTGATGTGACAAAAACTGCACAATGCACGGTTCTCCTTTCCATTGCCTGTGACTTCATCAGGGCAAACATCACTCTCTTAGCCTGCTTTTCTCATAGTGGAGCAAGGCAGTAGCAGCTGACTTGGAATTCTGGGAATTTTAGGAACAGGGGTGTAAAAATTCCTAGCCACTGCTGTCATGACGGTGCAAATCAGTCAATGTATCTTGAAATCAGTGACCAGTTTCTCTCCAGGGCATCAGAGACCATCAGAGTGATGCTGCTTGCTTGTTAAAGTTTGAGTATTCCACTGCACACAGTGGCAAACTCACACTTCTGAACGTTTGTAGTTTCCCTTCCATGCTCTTACAAGTTGATTCTCACCTGCTTGCTGTGATAGCTTCAAATTTGGTTCAAGCTTACTCTAAAATATTTCTGCATTTGATGGCCCAATGCTCTCCTGCACATATTGAGATGGATAGAAATCAGAGTTACATTAAAAACCAATATATAAAAGATTGGCCTTGTGTTCTCACTACTATTCCTTACCTTTTCCTTCTGGTGGAAAAAAAAAAAAAAAAAAAAAAAAAAGATTCCAGTTTTGGAGATGTGACAGCTCTATGGATAAAAACTCAAACAAAAATGCAATATGACAATAGAGGATGTCCAGAGATCTGTTTTTGTTTACGGAAACAATATAACTTCCATATAATTGTTAATCTCTGAAGAAGATCATAAACTTCCTGATTTCAAATACCCTAACCTGTATGCTTGTATTCCATTTATTAGCATTACTTTGCTATGTTTTCATTAAGAAAATAAAAGGCAATTAAAATTCCTCTAAATCTTGTGAAATACACAAGAACTGCTCGAGGTAGGTGCTACTACAGATTTCCAAAGACTGGACACCCAGTGGCTGTTGTCAGCCAGTCTGTGCTCACACCTCAGCCTGGGCAGAGCTCACGAAAGGGAAACACCAAGGGTAGGATGAGCTGTAGGCATAATCAGGAAATGGAACCAGAGGGGCAATCCAGGGAAATCTGAGGTCACAATAGGGTGAGAAGCTGGAGGACAACATCTGAAACATCAGGTTTTGTAGAGCTTAGAAATGCCCCAGGCAGCCTTCACAAGCCTATTTATTTTGGGTCATCTCAAACGTGTCACCCACTTCACGCAGCCACTGTTTATGGAAAATTAAATCCTTGGCTCCACTCTCCTCCAGCACAATGCAGGCCTCGCAGCCCACCCAAACTGCAAATACGTCTAACCCCTAATTAACCCTCTCTGAATGAATAACTCTTCCTGCTCTTCATTTTTTTTCTGAAGATGGAGCACCCTCTACATGTTTAGAAGCAATGCCTCCAGGTAGGCATGGCACAAAGGCAGCGTTGCCATTGGAATGAACACTGGCCTGTGTTGATTTCCTGATTAATCCCTTTTCCTTTGTATCTGGGACTGATGGGAATGGCCTGAGATTCATGGCTGAGACAGTCCCAGGCAGCCACATTTTATGTTAATCTTAGGAATTTCATTTAGTGAGCATGGAAACTCAAGGATCTTTAGAGGACAAAAAAAAAAAAAAACAACCAAAAACAAAAACAAAAACAAAAACAAAAACAAAACAAAACAAAACAAAAACAGAACAAAACCAAAAACCAACAAACCCCCCTGCCCCCGACATTTACATCTTATATTTAACACTGAAGCCAATCTTCCTCCCAACACGGCATCCACAGAAATTCCCTTTCTTTCCAGACAAGCAAATTATTTTGTGCCCAAAGGGATGCAATAAATTAAGCCTGGAGCTTTTATGGATGTGAAAACATCATATTCTCATATTTTCTAGTATGAAATCAGTCTCTACCTTCTTCCCACATAATTTTGAGTTTTCAGGGAAAAAAATACTTATCTGTGATAAAATTTTTGTGTATCCACTAACCTGCAACTGCTTTTGCTAAAACCTTTAATGTCAAAAACGTGATTCATATGCAATAAATTGTTTGGTGCCCCTCTTCCATGAGTTTTATTTTTGTCATCATTGCTTTCTTTCCAGAGAAAGGAATGTGCTTATCTTTCACAATGGAGTTAATAACTCCAAGAGTACAAAAGTTCATATTGTTTTTAACAGCTTTGTAAAATTAGATCATAAACGTTTCTGGACTTTGTAATGAGATTTTTAAATATAGTCCTTTTTACAAAGAGAAAATGGGCACAACACAGCAATTTTTTAATTGAGGCAAGAGTAGTTCTTTAGTATCTGTTTTAGTATCTAATTTCTTTTGCATTAATTAAAAGTAGAAAAATCTGTCATTTGCCCCAAACCATCATATTTCTTTTTTGAAATAACATCTATTTTTTTTTCTTATAATATTGTTATTGTTACTTTAACTTTTTTTTCACAATTATTTTGGATCTATTTCAATCTAATTTTTAACATATATTGTTACTGTGTCCTCCACTGAGTTCCATGTTATTTCCCAATTTTCTACTCATCCTAATAATTATGGCTATGATTTTACTGCCCTGCATTTTCTGTAAATATGGACATTTACTGCTGACAGTTAAATATTCCCATATTCACTGAGTAGTGAGCTCTGCAAAATTACAGTAATAGATCATATTCTGGATATTGATAGCAAGGGAAATGTTGGCATTTTAGGCTGCAACCTTTCAATTCCTGAATTAGAACAATAAGTTTCCATCGAAAGCCTTCATTTTCTCTTGTGCTTTTCTTCTGCTCTTTATTTTTTTAACTTTTCTTCTCCATTTTCCTCTTCATCGATTTCCCACTATTAGTTTTCTTTCCTGCAGTTCTTTTCCCATCCTCTCCTTTTGTGTTTATTTTCTTGCCCTACTCCTAATAGGAAATTTTAGTCCAGATTTGCTCTTCTCAAAATTTCCTTAGATAATTCTATAGCAGATAAACATCTTTCCCACCCATAACCAGGAGAGATCTGATGGGAGGTTGACACATCACGTTTCTCTGGTAGTAGAGGGTTATTAATATTTCCTATAATCTGTAATATTTATTGAGATTACTTCTTTCAGTGACTGTTTTAAGGACTGTGTGCTAATATGAATGTTTATTTTAAAGTTTCTCTGCTCCTAGTTGAAGTGTTTTGGGCTAGAGAGAAACTGAATCAAAATTCACATTAAAAAATCACTCCAAATCCCGTGTTTAGTGACAGACCTCCTGATAATCTTCCTAAGGATGAGGGAATTTTCTTGCCTGTTTTTCTGCTGATATTTGGAATAGGACTTTCCCTTCTTTGAAATTATTCATGTGGATTCCCTAGTTATTTAATTAGTGCTTATCTGTACCTTTCAGTAAAATATTTCATTGTGGTTCTAGCCACTTCCTGCTTTAATCCTTTTTTTCCCCATGAAATATCTACATAACATATCAAAATTATCTTTCTTCGTATAATGATTTTTAATGAGAAGTAAAGAAAAGGAAAGCTCTTTGAATATTAGAAATAATTCCAAATCAAGGTTCCTTAGAAACCAGCCAGGAGTTCAAACACAGGGAAATATTGAAGAAGTCAAGGAGTCATGCTGGGAAAAAAAGAATTGTAAAAAAGAAGTGACCAATATCATTATCGTGCTCTTGAGTTTCAGCCTCTATACATCCTGGCCAAGAGGAAAATACTAATTTATTGTCCTTAATGCCTCTAATTTTCTTTCAACATAGCAAAAATTAAACCACCAGTTTGTTATTGTCATTTGAGTCTTCACACTGAGCTCCTGAGTGTCTTTCTTGATGCTCACAGTGCACCCTGGAGGACATCTGCAATCTCTGGAATCACCAGATATTACAGACTTCCTGACTCAAAGTGCCATCTTGGAATTTGATCAATTCAGTCAAGTAGATTCTGAGCTTACCCACAGGATATTGTCTTTTTGGGGACATGGAGTCGGCTTTGTTCTTTGGCACAGTAAAGTGTAAAATCTCCTTTTCACCCAACAATAAACAAGCTCATTCCTGATGAAAAACATTTGCTTTTCTTTTTGCTCACCAATTAAGCCTTTTCCTGCATTTCTTGCCATATGATCACATTCTTTCCCTTTCCCTTTCCCTTTCCCTTTCCCTTTCCCTTTCCCTGCGTGTTTGTGTTTGGAGGGCTCAGGAAGAAGAGGTTTTCCACCTTGCACCTCCCCAAGCAGAGCTGTTTCAAAAAATGACCTTTGAAGTCCAGGGGCTTCATCTGCAATAAATGCTCCTTATTAAGATCCTTCCTTTTCTATTGCTGATGGCAGCATCCTCAGAGAGGGAAAATGCACTGTGCAAAACACGGAAAACAGGGAGGCTTTGTCTTTGTTCCCTTCATGTGGGCAGTTGGTTTCATAGTGGGAACACAGAGATGCTCCAACTCCCCCAGTCATCATCCTTGTTGGGGTATAAATCCCCCTGGGCCCCATTCCCAAATGCCCAGGGGTGTCCAAAGATGCGAGGACTGAGTTAAAGTGAGGACTTAGTTCAGAGAAACTAAGATACTTAAATCCACAAGGACGTGCGGTGGAAATGGAAGTTTAGTTTTAAATAAATAGAGGATTTTTAAGTGCCTTAAACAAATAAGAGCCTGTCTTATTCTTAGTAAGAGAAGCCCTAAAGCCTAGTTTAAAGTTCAAGTGGCATTGCCTTTTGCAGAGATAGTTAAGCCCTAGACACAATGAAAACAATGTAACCTTGCTAAGCATTCCTAGGTGGAACAGATAGAGCATATAGGTGGAATTCATGCAAGAATTTACAAATATTGTTGCACATCAATTCTAGCTTAAGACAGGTCCAGCACTGCTGGAATGTTAGAAACTTAGATTTAAGATTTTAGTATATAGTAATAATACATATGAGTCAAGAGAGAGGATTTGGGGTGTCTGTCCTTCCTCTTCACTGTCTTCTTCCCTCTCCTTCGTGGGTTTGGGTGGTTTTCTGTAATTGGGTGAAAAAGGTCTGCATTGCGGGCCTTGGGTGGTCATCACTGGGTCAAAAACATAAATAATTTAAGTGTCACCTTAGTATTGGGTGATTATTGCTTAAAAGACCTTGGAAAGAGTTAGAAGCACTCCATTTTACCTCGTTTCCCTAGCTTGCTAGTTAAGCTCACAGCTCATGAGCCTGTAAATACTGTAAATAGATAAGATATAACAAACCTTCCAACTCCAAACTCGACAGCTTCATTTCCCATGTTATTCATCTTGACCTTAGCAAAAGAGGAAAAAAGGCCAAAACCCTCACGCAGCACTATCATAGAAAATTTGGTTTTAAGCCTGATTGGCTAAAAAGAGAATAAAAATGCACTGCTTTGAGAGCGACAGGGCGCTCACGCTTAGGGGACACAGAATAAGGGTGCTGTTGCTGCTGTTGCTTCTACTGCTGCTGCTAAGATGTTATCACTTCTGCTTGGGACACGGGACTTTGCTGGCACAAAATGTAACAACCTCTATCTTCAGGATTGTCTTGGTTTGGAAAGACAGGTATCTACCAGGGAAACTGGAGTTTCCCTGAGAATGGAGAATGTAACCCCCACCTGCCAAAAAGTATAATTTTGCAATCAAGGGCTTTCAGGCAAAGATTTTGGGAATAGGAATAACAGTTCTTTACTAAGAATATTAACAATACAAATATAGTAGAAAANAATGATTTAGCCATGAAATAAAGGACTTCACTTTTACAACTACCCAGCTTTTGGTCTTCAACGAGGACGTGCAGAAAACTTGACAATCCTCTCCCCTGCTGGACCCTTCCCAGGAGTCTGTCTTGACCTGGAGAGCCCAGAACTGGACACAGATCCAGGACAGAGTAGAGGGGCAAGGTCACCTCCCTCCAGCTGCTGGCCACTCTTCCTGTTGAATCCCAGGGTCCCAGTGACCTTCTTGTCCACATGGGCACACTGTTGGCTCATGGTTGACCTGCTGGCCACCACGACCCCCAAGGTCCTTCTCCTGCTCTCCATCAGGTCACCCCCCAACCTGTTCTTATGCCTAAAGATATTTCTCCCCAGGCACTACACCTACAGCAGGCATCAAGACTGTGCAACAATTCCATTTATCAATTTTACTTCATTTTAAATTTTTTTTATCATTCTTTCATCATTTCTGATGTTTATTTAGGTTATTGTTTGTTTTCAAGTCGTACTAAATGCATCGAGTATGACTGTCATTTTGCTTTTAATTTCAGCTACACGTTCACTTTTATGGCCTAGAAAATGCAGTTTCATTTATTTTTCCTTCCTTTTAATATGCATTCTGATCAGCTAGAGTTACAAAACGATTCTCAAGCTGTCTTTAGCATAGCTAAATCTCTCAGAAAAATTCCTAAAAGTGATTTTTTTTTATTTGCACCTTCTTCTTGAAGTAGTAGAAAAAGGTATTTACATTGGAGTAAATCCTCCAATTTCTAGTGCTGTGAGGTCAGTGAAGAGGAAGCAGAATAGCCCGTGATCTAATGAGGAGTTGCCAAAATTTCAAAACGCCAGATTATCCCCCTGATCTTTTTACAGCCTTGAAGGAGACAACAGTTAACAGAATCTATTTGGTGTGAAATGTCGGAGCACAAAAGGCTGAAGGACAGATGATTTTTGAAGCAACATGATCGTGTACAGCAAAATGCACTTCGAATTCTTAACAGCGCTGAGAATAAAACTGGCAGATTGAATCTTGATTATGCTTTGTGCGATGCATAAATGCATCTTGTCAGCTTTTATTGTTAACAGATGTTTGCAGCTGGGTCTTGGGGTTTTTTTTTTTTTTTCCTGAATCTGCTGTTTTAAGTGCATGGAGCTGTTGTCCATGTCTTGGGTAGTTTTCCATGTAGATCTTACCCTGCTCTTTTCAATGCTGAGAGCTAAAGCCTCCTTGGAGTCATGGTTTATTAATACCAGGTAATTTCCACAGCTTCCCCACCCCACACACTAGCTACATTTTTAATCTGGTGGGATGTGTGTCACCCCTGAAGAACCCTGCTCATAACCTGTTACCAGTCAGACTTTGATCTATTCATGGCTGCCTCTCCAGCCTGCTGATCTGCTCTATCTTCCAGCCACCTGGAAGTTCATTGGCAAAAAAGGAAAGTGGTGGTTTTTGGTTGTTTTTTTTTGTTTTGTTTGTTTTTTTTTTGTTTTGTTTTGTTTTGTTTTTGTTTTTGTTTGTTTGTTTTTGTTGGTTTTTTTCCCAGGCTCCTGCAGTTTAATTTTAGGAGCCAAAGTTTAGCCACTAAAAATTCCCTGACAAAAATTCAAAAATTTTAGGGAGTTTCTCTCTCTGATCTGGAGTTTCCAACAATAGTTGTGATACTGCTACAAAGGCAAAGAATTGTCAGCAAAAAAAGTCCTCCTCCACTCCAGGAGTGCAGTGTAGTGATAAATAGTAAACCTCCTCCCAGCTTTGTGAGGAGCTCTTCTTTGTGGATAAGAGATTTGAAAGATATTATCAAAGCTAATTTACAGAAAGATTAGCTGACACCAGCCACACACTTTCCCCCAGTGTCTGACTTGCAGAACTCACCAGCATGCTGGATAAAAATTTTGGATGCTGGGTTGCTGATGTTGCTAGGCTACAGCCTGATGCAGAAGTTTGCATGTAAAATTCACATCATTGCCTCAATTGCTTTCCTCCAGAAAAAAATCTCATAAAGCCCTTACAAAACATAAAGTTCTGCAGACATTGCCAGAGTGTTGCCTTTTCCTTTTCCTCGCAAAGGGAATTGTGCCATGAAAATCAGATGGCACAATCTGCAAGGTGTCGGAGCTGTTTTCCTTCACTGTAGTAGCAATGTGGGCTGTGATGGCTTGTGTCTGAAAAACATCCCTAAAGCTGACTCTAATCTAAGTCTTCCCTCATTTAGTTTAAAACCACTAAAGCCAGGAGTCACAAAAGACAGCAGTTCTCCTTTGTTATCATTGGACAGGAAAACAACCTTAAAAAAAGGAGAAGAGTTTATCTATTTATTATTTGTCCTACAGGTCTAGACGTGCATTTCAAAATTTTGACAGAATCACAGAATATTCTGAGCTGGATGGGACACAAGAACCATCGAGCCCAACTCTTACAATGGGCTGTGAAGGGATGGAACAGCAGTCTTAGCATTTTTAAGTTCTAGGCTCCAACCAGCTGAGCTCAGTGACTCCTCTGTTCATTCCTCCTGCCTTAGATTAGCTGTAACAAATGAATTCTTCAATATGAGGGTGGTGAGGCACTGGAAAATGCTGCCTGTAAACTCTGTGGATGCCCCATCCCTGCAAGTTTTCAAGGCCAGGCTTTATGGAGCCTTGAGCAACCTGGTCTGGTGGGTGGCATTCCTGACCATGGCAGGGCATTGGAACTGAATGATCCTGAAAGGTCTCTTCAAACCCAGCCATTCTGTGATTTTGTGACTGGGTACAGATCCACTCTTTGTTCTGGGAAGTGGCAGCGAGTCAGAGAAGTGAAGGAAATCTCTCCTCAGTTCTTGGACTTCTTGAAAAGGTGCATTCATTGTTGTACAGACTTGTATAAATCCAATACCTCTTCAGAAAATTCCTGTATGGACACCCCATGCTACATATGCTGTGTATTTCCACACTGGTATTTGTCACAAGCCTGGTGTGAGTACTAATTCCTGTATTTTTCACACCTGTGAATGCACAACACGTGGTTCAACTACAGCTGTCACTTCAATTAGAATTTACAGTTATCCAGTTTTCACTCTCTGTCCTGCAGGGAATGAAACCGCAGTCCACGTACAAAATCTTTTCCATCCAACCCCACAGTGAAACACATTTTATGTCTTTGTCATCTCTGGTTCGTGTTGTTTGTCACTGTCACTCCTGTTTTTTTAATGCTTTTAGGCAGCATCAGCTTTTCCCCATGTGCCACTCTCTTGGCAGCATCACATTCCTTAAGGTGAAGCAAAGGAGAGCTCATAGAAAGAAGGAAACTTTCACGTAGAAACCTTTCTTGCTTGTAAAACACTGAACATGGCCACTGAGACCTCACAGTCTGTGCCAGAGGTACTAAAATCATGTTGCATAAAATTTCTAACCACCAACCAACCGATGCCCAGCCAGTCCCCAGGCAGTTATCCCTGGACAACCTTTCCCTGAGTTTTATTGCTGAGCATGATGCCCCATGGCCTGGAATATCCCTTGGATCAGTTGGGGTGAGCTGTGCCAGCTGTTTCCCCTCCCAGTTCCCTGGGCACCCCCAGCCCCATCACTGGTGGGGAGGGTGAGAAGCATAAAAGGCTCTGTCCAAGCTCTGCTCAGCCACAGCAAAAACATCCCGGGATTATCCACACCATTGCCAGCACAAACCCAAAACTTAGCCCCATACGAAGGAAATAAGCCATGTCAAATGCTCTACATCCATTTCCAGGATGTAGGCATTGATGTGCCTTCTCTAGAGGGGACGTTGCTGGAGAGATGGGCATTTGTTGGGGGAGAAAATCGTCTCACCTCTTGTGTTTGAGGTGTCACCGAGGAGCCTCTCACAAAGAAAACATGGAAGGTTTTCATTCTTCCTTATATGCAGTCTGCCACTGGCTCTGCTTGCCTGACTGGGAGTGAAAAGCTTTTTCCTTTCTTTGATTAAAATATTTCTGGATTTAAAAAATTTCTTCACTTCTGTGGTGGAAATCCAGCCCTAGGAGACAAAGCTGTCCCAGAGCATGCACTTGCCATTTGGCATTAATATTTTGGGGTTCCAGAGCGGCTTGATTTTATTTGATTATTTTTATTTTTATTTATTTTCTGTCTTTCAGAAACCAGCCTTCACAAATCACCTTTTTCTACTTCCATTTTCTTCCTGTGGCTCATTGAACCAGTGGATCAATGCCATAGTCAGTACATTATAAATGATATTCTTCCAGATCAACCTTGATGGACTGGAGATTATTCCTGTGGCAGCTATGACTGGATGATTTTGACAAACATGTGACTATGTGGGACAGCAAAGAATGAGGCAGAGCTGAAGTCTGAGGGCCAGGGGGGCATTAATCCTAATTCTAACTTTGACAATGGCCATTCCTATGACCTGAGGGATTTTCCACAGTTTCTTTCCTCGTCTCCAAAGCAAGCACGGAAGTGAAAGCTTCATCTCCTAACCCTCCTCTTAAGCTGGCATCCTCAGCCACCAAAAAAACAGCATATGCAGAAGAAAATCTGTTGGCAGTGCCTGCAACACTTGCTCTTTTCAGAGGTTTGTGTGTTGGGTACTGATCAGAGTCTCTCTGCCATGCCGTGCTCAGATTAAGAGCTCACGTTTTTTTGGGGTTCTTTTTTTTTGGCCAAGGTATAAATGAATCTCCTTGCACTCCTCATTCTAGTTCATCTCTGCTTTGCATCTCAGTGTATATTTTTCCCACCTTCCCCTCATGGCAATTTTTTCTCTTCCCATCCTGATTTCCCTTGCTCAGCTCTTGATTGATTGTCATTCAGCTTCTCTTTCTGCAGATCACTTTTTCTTCCAGGTTCCCAACTGACAGCCTCTGCCTTCCCCTGCTACAGGAGGGTGGCAGAGCCTGTGCCGAGCTTAACCAGCGAGTTTTTGCTTTGTCACTCTGCAGTGACAAGGTTGACTTTCCCCCAAAGCTAATTCAGCTTTTCAGAACACCCGTGGGCTGCGGAATCGATATGTGCAGTTAGATATTTTCACTTTTAAAGTGTGGCTCCCAGCAGAGTTGTGCTAACAGGGTCAGTAAACTTCAAATGCCTTGAATTCACAAGGGGGAAAGGAGGATGCACAGTCTCATCACTGAGCATGGACTAAAAACATGCTCTTTTTATTTTTTTTTTTTTTTGTGAGAATATTTATGCTGTTGCCTAGGTTTGTTATTAACTGGCAATCTAAAAAAGCCATCAGACATGACAAGGAGAACAAGCAAATTTTGAAGTGCTGGGAGTTGTTATTATGGGATTCAGTGTGCTGTACAACTGGATGGAATAATGAACCATGAAAGCCATCACAGCACAGCGCAAAGTTTCAAATGGAGCTGATGAAAAATAAAAGTACTGGAAGAATATCTGCAGTGTAATTTTCCAGGAGATGATTCCTGGCTATCTGCAAGGTTGTTCTCAAGGCTTTCTAACAAGCAGAGGATTACATGAGGGAGACAAGTCTTTTCTAGTTCAAACACCATGTCTGGTGAACAGAGAATGTGAAATGCAGGTCCACGAGAGGAGGGAGCATCCTCATGCTTGTAGGATCTCCCTCTCTTTGGTCTGCTGTCTCCTACAGAGAATATCCTGAGTTGGAAGGAACCCACCAGGATCATCAAAGGCCAGCTCTTGGCCCTTGGTCAGCTCCAAGAATCACACCATGAATATATTTTTATATTTTTATATTTTTATATTTTCCGGCGGGGAAATCCTCATTAACATTCCGGGCCTCGGCGCTCTGACCTCTCCTTGCACCCGGGCCGAGGGCGGAGCCCNACTATTTGAAAATTATCTTTAGGAAACTGCTTGTGGGAGATCAGTGATGGAGAAAATTACTTTAAAGGGATGTTATTTCTTTCAGTTGTTGCTGAATGAAGATGAGATCAAGCTCCATGTATTCACAGAGGTTGTGTGAATCAGTAGCATGGAAGAACCCCAGGGTAGAGATACACATGAGGAAATCAAACTGCAACAGGACTCAGCAAGGTGGTGTGTTCAGAGTGGCCTTTATTTTATCGTTCTTACCTACCAAAAACTGAATATAGCTCAAACTAAAGCAGATTGTAAGAAAACCTTTTTGTGTAATTTGCTCATTTTGCTTCAAGACAGTGGCAATGCTTCTGTTCCTCTACCTCTCAATTCTCTTAAGATTAGACCTGATGTAAATTCAAGTTTCAATACATGAACCAGTCCTCAAGAAGCCTAAAATTAAATTATCAGCCAGCTTCTGAGCTTGCTCTGAGTCTTCAATGTTTTTAGAGCCTGAGGGGGAGAATTAACAGTCTCTTCTCTCTCCTCCTGTGTACAGTGGGTCACATCATTTTACCCGGCATTGTAATTTTTTATAAGACTTTAAAAAATGAAATTGAGATTTCAGGATTAAAAGGAAAAAAAAAATGCTTGTAACAGCATCTGTGATATCTCCAGCCTGTATTTTAAGAAAAGTCAAGTATGGAAGGTAGATTGATTATAGCAGGGAGGTTCCTGAGGATGAGGGGACTGGCAAGTTTGGAAATGGAGCCCTTATTTCTGAAAGGCAGGCAGGTGGACTGGGGGGAATTTTTTGTGACTAGTGGCAGTCACAGAGGGAGGTATTTTTGCGAAGGGCAGTGCTGTTGCAGTGTGCAGCCTACTTTCCTGTCTCTTTTCTTCTTTCCCTCCTCAGTAATGTGCAGGAAATGAGTGAAGTAAGAGGTGCATTTTGTGTAAAACAATCCAGATTGATTGGCAGCAGTAACTGAGAGGACCTGGATTCCCCTCATGACATGCAGTTGTTGATGTGATGCGCAGGCAGTGATGGATTAATGACTGGAATTGATGGTCTTAGAGGTCTTTTCCAGCCTGAATGATTATCTCATTCTGTGTTTACCCCCTCTTTTCCCTCGCTGCTTCCAGTTCTGTTTCTCTGTGAAGCACAAAGAGAACAGAGCGCATGGGAAGCGTTAGATCTTGTTTTATTACAGAAGCAAGACATTCAAATAGGAAAGAAACCCCTCTGATAACCATTTTATTAGAAATAAAACTGGCTGAACAGCCTTTAGGAGAGGCTGGGCACACAGAGCCTGGCCTAGAAAGAGAGCCAGTGGTACTCTGCAGAGGCTCTGGGTGACCTGTGCACCTGCCCAGGCAGGAGCACCTTTCAACATCACATAACAGCAAGCTTTTAAACTCATTCCATGCAAACTTAGAGCTCTCTCTTAATTTATCTATTCTCTCTCACCTTTTGTCCCTCTCTGCATGGCTTGCCTGATCCTCACACCCCCAGTGGCTTCAGTTCTGCAGTGATAGCACCTCAGTGGTTTACTCATGGTTTGGTTGAGTTTTAATTCTCCAGAATATTTTTTCCAGGTTCAGATGGATCCTGCTGTGATCCACAGGCTGGATCCTGTCTAATAAGAGTGGGTTAATACAAAGCAGGTGTTTTTTCAGCAATAAGACAAAATTGGATGGCATGGAAGGTGGGACACCCCAGTATCACCAGTGTATTCTCCAGGGAAAGTTTGTTATGGTTTTTTGGTTGGGTTTTTTTTTTTTTTTTCTGTTGTAAGTTGGAGCTGCTGAAGATGGGATGATAGGATTTGTGAAATCCCTGGTTGAAAAATAAATGCCTTTGAAAGCACTAAATAAAATAATCCTCTACACACTGCTCAGTAGTGATACTGAGATTGGTCTCCCAGTTTTGATGATCCTGTGTGTGAGGGAACCAAAGTGGATCACGTCCTACAGACAGATAAAGCCATTCACTATCCCTGGAAGTTTTTAAAAGACACGTAGCTGTGGTGCTTAGGGACCTGTCTTAGTGGTGGACGTGGCAGTGTTAGGTTAAATCTTGGACTTGATCTTGATGGTCTTTTCCAACCTAAATTATTCCATGACTCACCCTCCCAAGAGCAGCTTGCATTGTTAGTAATGACCTCACAACTGATTAGAGGAGGAGCATTAGTCCCTGCTAGTGGGACATTTATATCAGAAGGGAAGAGGGATCTATGGAAAATACTCAAATCCCAGTGAAAATTTGGAAAATAATCTTTCTGGCTCAAAATCCCACTGAAAAAAATCTATCAAATAGATTTTAAATTAGAGAAAACCCAGAATTAGGTGATAAATTATGCAATTCCTTCTCCCATCTTCTGATTTTAAGGTTCTAGTGTCTGGACAGTGAGATCATAACCCTAAAAGTCAAGTTCTTCTACCTCTCATTTTGTTGTGCAGGACTTTGGCAGCATGAAATTTTGCTCATGGTTTTGGATATCACCCTTGGTATAAACTGTTCCCTGCACAAGCTTTTCAGATGGTTGAAAATACTGGAATAGGGTCTCTGTTTTCTTTATAGTGTTATTAAAATCAAGTCATTCTACAGCAAAGCACCATGATGTGTACAGAAATTCTCTCACCTCTGATTTGACTTTCCCATCGTGTTGTTGAANATGACCTCAATTATTGGCAGAATTAATGGACCAGAAATTCTCTCACCTCTAATTTGGTAATGACTTTCCCATCGTGTTGTTGAATATTCTGCTGTGCTGTGGACAAAAAACTACTGTACATGAGGCTCTTTACTCTCTGTGATCCATAAAAACCACTGCTTTGTCAAGATTTGAGGCAGCACTGCTGGGCACTGGTTTTGCAGATGAAGCAGGTTATGTTCCATTTTGTTCCAAGACATTTGCTCTTCCATGGTAATGAACTGAGCGAATGGGAATCCCCAGATTGCTGGGACAGACCTGTGTGTGCAGGAGATTCCCCAAAGCATCAAGCCTTTATTTAGGCTGGTAAATATGGAGGTGTATATTTTTCACTTCTCTCCGAATCTGCCTGACTACAGAATTGTGTTAACCTAATCCTGATGCATTGACATCCCAGAAATTTTTTTAGTCTTTTGAGCAAGTCTGTTGCCCATAACAGGAGGAGGATTTATGTAACAGCATGAGAAATGAGGTAGCAGGATGGTTATCACAGTGTGAGCTGTCACCTTTCCGTTCATGGAAGTGGATGATGTTCGCATCCCGGGGTGCCTGAGCAATGATCCTGTTATCCCAGCTGACAGTAAACAACTGCATGACTTCTCTGGAAAAGCAGACGTGTTCCTGTGTGTCAGCAGGGTGCCTGTGGCTCCTGCTCCTTTCACCCTCTCACACTCAGCACTTCTGCTGCTGCTGTGCTGGTGGCTGGCTGCTTCCCACTGGAAAACTGGGAAGTTTCCGTCAGTGCATCAGGATAAAAATGCAGGGAGAGATCTTAACCAACTTCCAAAATGCTTGCAGAAGAAACAGATCCATTTGACAACTTGTCCCACTTCAGTGAAAATTAAGGCTTTAGGGATGTTTTTACAAGTTGGGGGGGTTTTACCTCAGTTTTTCATGCGCTCTTTCTTTTATGCCATACTTTTTTGTCCTGGTTTGGAAAGACAGCTGTCTGCAAAGGAAGGCAGGAGCCTCTCTTGAAATGGGGAATGTAAACTCCCTCCCTCCAAATTATTATCATTTTGAAATTAAGGGGCTCTCAGGCAAAGATATGGGAATAGGAATAACAGTTCTTGACTAGGAAAATTAAAATGAAAATGTAGAAGTACAAAAAAGAAGCAAACAAAAAGAAAACCCTGCCAGAGTCAGAACATGACCTGACACGCTGTTGTTGGTCAGGGTGTTGGGAGCAGCCCAATCAAGTCCTCCTGCAGTGCCAGATGTGGTTCTGTTGGAGCAATGATCCTGTAGGAGGGTGGAGTTTTCCTCTGAAGGTCCAGTGCTGGTGAGATGGGTCTGGTTTCCCTCTGGCAATCCAGTGCACACAGGCTGCCCTGGTGTTCTGAATCTCAGCTTTGATCCAGGTGGGAATGCTGGGCTCCTCCCCCTGGGTGGAGCATCTCCCCCTGGGCTGATGGAATTGTATCAGCCATGCAGTGAGCCTGGATGGCCCATGAACAGCAGATACCCCCTGGAGGGAGGATGGGTCCTGGAAGAGATAAAGAGAACACTGCCCCACCTGGTTTGAACAGCTGATAATAATAGAATACACCTTTGTTTACATCTTGCATTGCAACCTAAGACACTGTGTTACCTGCTGAGCTGCAGTGTTGCTGACTGCAGGGCTGGGCAGGGCCTGGCATTAACGCTGCCATTTAATGCTGGCCTGGCATTAAAATTTGCTGTAGCAGGGCAGAATTGTCAGCCTTTGCACTGTACTTACCCTGGGTTCAGCCACCCTCTACTCGTGCAAGGATAGTGCAGAGATCCCCATGAGGCACCCACACTCCCATAGTGTACCCAGCATAACATGGCCCCTCTGGGGAAGCTCAGTCCTGTTTCTCTGGTCACCTGGCAGCTTGTATGAGTGATGCTCTTTTTAAACCTTCAGAGGAAGTGCTGAGAACTGAGATGGAGCACAAAGAGAGCCACTCAACGGGATCAATGTGCTTGCAGCCATTCTTCACATGAAAGTGGTTTGCCTGGAGAAACTGTTATGGATCTGGGGAACCAGCTGGAGAGCTTCTAAGAATCAAAGAGGAGATATTAAAGTGTAGCTAATGGGAAATTTTTCAAATGTCCTCTTATCCACGAGGCACAAAACTTCCCTGGAAGACTTCAAAAGGTGTTTGGATGTGACACTTGGGGACAGGGTTTAGTGGTGAACATGGCAGCGCTGGGTTAACTCTTGGAAAATCAATGATCTTGAAGGGCTTTTTAGATGCTGTGACTCTTTAATCGGCTTTAGGATTACCATCTGACCCCCTTCATGTGCTACACCCTTCACCTTTTCGTGGCATGAACTAGATTTTGTCCTGAACATCAGTGAAGTGCCTGACAAGTGGAAGTCAAGGATGTTTAGATACGGTGAATACTCCTTAAAACTGACACAGACTCCTTTGTTTTGAAAAATCTGTAGCTGAGGGATGTTGCTTGTAGGTGCCTTGTGTTTTAGGGGACCTTGCACAGAAAGATGTAAGGTACTAGTTCTTTAAATTTTTCCCAGATTTATGAGTTTATGTTTGCTTTTACACTCAGAAGAAAAGAAAACCACTTTTATCCATGACTTCTATACACGTGGCTCTCTTGCTTGTAGAATTCCCCTGGGAGCAGATGCATCAGTGCCCAAATGCCCTTGAAAGGCATTTGCTCAGAGCAGGGATTTTGGTACAAACAAGATGTACAAAAGGAACCTGAAATCTTCCACTTAGTTTAAAACGAATCTCACTGCCTGGGTGTTGTCTGGGTTTTTGCTGTTCTCCCCTGTCTCTTTAAGAAGTTTTTCTAAAGTTCTCTTTTAGCCTTCTGCATTTACCTTTTGCAATGGAGTCAGACAGGATTTTACATCAACAACCTTTCTTGTTATTGTAACCATCTAACCACGTTTACATTCTTCTCATAAGGAGGAGATTCATGCTGATGGACTGTTGGGTTGCCCAGTGTGGCTGAAGAGGAAGATTTTCTTCCTCCAATCCATGGTCACTGCTGGAATTCTATAAATGTTGAAGTTTTTAAATAAACCTCCTCTTTTTTTTTAAATAAACCTCCTCTTTTTCTGCCTTGGACATCTCAGCGTGTGAGTGCCATTTCTTTGTGTCGTGTGCAACACCTGGGATCTCCCCCAGCTGATGGTTTCACAGCCCCACCAGAGAGCTGAGGAGCTCGGTGCCTCCAGGAGCAGCTTTGCTCCTTGGCAGAGCCAGTTCCTCACCTAGTTCTAGCTCTGTGTGTGGAGGAGGCACCGTCAGCCACTCCAGTGTTGAATGGAAGGCCGGCGGGATCGGGAGAGGTGGGGGATTCTTTGGAGCAGCTATCGATGTTTCCTAGGCAATGCTGACAAAACCACGCTGCCTCTAATTGGCTCCACTACAAATATTTACAGCTGTGAAAAGGAGTTTGCTGATCCCACGACGGTAGCCATGGTTGCCTATCTTTTCTAGCTGCTGTTGTGCTGGTGAGAAACACGAATAGGTTGCAAGAAATCCCTCACTGGCTTTGTAGCAGGAACATTTGCTGACCCAAATGTAGAAGCCAATTAAGCTCTAAAGCTTCTGTGTGTTTTTCTGGTGAGCTTTGCCATTTGTTCTGTTTATTACCAGAAAAACCACCAAAACTCCAAACCTAAAAACAACCAACATGCTGAGGGGCTACAACAAATTCAGGGCTTGCTGAATTTATGTTGGTTGTGTTATCATTTTTGTTGGTTGTGTGTATGTAAATGAAAATATTATGTTCAAACATCATATTAATGTATTACTCTGTGAATTTGAATTCCCATCCTGGCAGTGTCTGTTTGCAGCCTTGTGTACTCAATCAACCCCTTGAAGTAGAAATGTTGATGCAATATGTTCTAATATTTGTTCTGAAATTACCTTTCAGATTGAATGTGTACTTACTTCTCCTGATGGGAAGAAGGTGGAGCCAGGCTCTTCACAGTGGTGTTCAGTGACAGGACAAAAGGTAATGGGCACAAACAGAAATACTGGAAATGGCTTTTAAATGTAAGAAAAGATTCCTTACTTTGTGGGTGGTCTAAGATTGTAACAAGTTTCCCAGAGTGGTTCTGGAATCCCCATCCTTGGAGACATTCAAAACCTTCCTGGACACTGTCCTGGAGCAGCTGCAGCAGCTAATCCTGCTTGAGCAGAGTGGTTGGAGTAGGTGATAGCAGGAAACTCTGCCGAGCTCAAATATATTCTGAATATGGAGTGAAATATGCATTTGCTGTTTTAGTCTTGTTGTCTGTTTAGTTTGATGTGAGTCTCAAAAAAAAAAAAAAAAAAANAAAAAAAAAAAAAAAAAAAAAAAAAAAAAAAAAAAAAAAAAAAAAAAAAAAAAAGCCAGATCTGAAGTCCCACAAGAGGAATCTGCACAGGACATATATTGATTCCTTTCTCTAATGGAGATGGGCTATGCTCAGGCTTTAAACTGAAAAAGAACCGGTATAGACAGGACATTGGGAAGAAATTCTTCCCTGTGAGGGTGGGGAGGTCCTGGCACAGGTTGCCCAGAGAAGCTGTGGCTGCCCCCAAATCCCTGGAAGTGTCCAAGGCCAGACTGGATGGGGCTTGGAGAACTCTGAGATGGTGGAAGATGACCCTGCCCATGGCAGGGGATTGGAACTAGATGGTGTTTAGGGCCCCTCCCAACCCAAACCAATCTATGACCTCATAATTCTATGAAATGGTTTGCTCTGCTTTCAAGATTCTGAAATAAAGCCTCATTTTTCAACAAAGGAGTGTCCCTAAGGGTTCCCATTTCTTCCATGCCTCAGGCTTCAGAAAAAATCCCATTTTTGGGGGGTGAAAATCCAGGCTGCAGAATTGCTTGGCAGACTCGAGAGCCTTGCTTGCTAATCAGGGACCATTAGATTGAATGTTTGCATGAGCTTGTCACAGGCACTGTGAGAGGCAAGACTTCACATTGACACTTAGTACTGAATGTGTTTCTTTTCAATCAGGTAAAATGTGGGCTGCTGCATTGTGCTGGTGTTTGTTCTCCCTTTTCCAGCCAGTTCTTGAAAGGGACTCGTGAATGCACAGTGGTTTATTTACATCTGTTTGCTTCCAATGCAGCTTGAGAGAAATTTCTTGTGAGGTTTGTTCCTCCCTGCCTAACGCTGTGCTGGGATGGGCTCTGCCTGTTGTGCTTTTGTGTCAGTGCTGAGTCTTGAGCTGAGACTGATGCTGCTGAAGCCTCCACACGTGGCAGAATGTGGCTGCTTGTGAGAGCTTTCTGCAAATATTCGTTGTCTTCCCAGACAGCAAACTGAAGATTGAGGCTGTGTGTTGGTTTTGTGTGTCAGCCATCTGTCAAGAGTGACTTAGGATGCATCTGCTTGGGGAAATTGTGATTTAGGGTTTAACAGGTGATGGGTGATCCAAAAGCTGCCTGTGTGAGCAACCATGATTTTGGTGGTGACTGAGAGCACGGACAAATGAAATCACAACTATGGGTATCTCATTGACTAATTAACAGGATTGCACTCCATTTTTCTCTAAACTTCTATTAACCTATTAATCCATCTAATGGCATTGGAAGACTTGGGAATTTCTCACAGAACTACAATTTTTGCCTTGACTATGAGGGGTTGCATTAAGTTGCAAGAGTTTATTCTTTCCTTTGTCTCTTGAACTGTCTACTCTGACCAGCAAGCAGAGCAGTTCAGGAACCTAACAAAAAAAAAAAAAAAAAAAAAAA
>VWYO01027630.1:19479-31700 GCA_013400275.1 Rhadina sibilatrix
ACACGGGGACAGCGGGACGGACGGACACGGGGACAGGGACACGGGGACACAGGGACACGGGGACAAGGACACAGGGACAGGGACACGGGGACAGGGATAGGGACACGGGGACACACGGACACGGGGACAGGGACACCGGGACAGGGACACGGGGACAGGGATAGGGACACAGGGACAGGGACACGGGGATAGTGGGACACACGGACACAGAGACAGGGACACGGGGACAGCGGCACACACTGACTCTGCCGTGTGCACACACACACACACGTATTTTCCAAGCTATCCTACTCCATGACCTCCTAACCCCAGGATATTTCACTACTGACCCTCTTTTGAGTCACTTTGAACTCGCCCCTCCATAGTCAGGGCTGTGGCCGCAGGAAACTGCCCATACCATGGATCTTGGTAACAAAACAACAAAAAAACAGATTTATTGAAAGGAATGTAGATGTTTATTTCCTGCCACTTTTCTCTCCTCCACATTTCAGAAGTTTGATTTGGAAGTTGGAAGTGTTACACTGGGATACTGGGGGAAAAGGCTGTGGATCCCCTCCAGGGAAAGGGGGAGGAATGAAGTGAAAATTTATCCTTGACAGCAGAAATCTCTCCCAATCAATAGGCCGGACTGCAGAAGTTGCTTCTTTCATTATGTTTTTAAAGAATTAATTCTATTTATCAGAGTAAAATGAGAGGGAACAGTCAGTGAGAACACCTTTGGGCAATTCCTTGGGGGAAGGAGAGATATGGGAGCGAGAAAAGTGCAGTCATTCCTTCGGAAGTGGGCCTTTGGTTAAAGCAGCTCTCTAAACCCTTCTCCAAGGGATTGCAGTCTCATTAGGATGCACACACAGAGGCAGGAGTGTTTCCAGCCCTGTGTTTTCTCCACCACCACCACCTACACTCTCAGCAACAGGAACACCCATGGATCCCAGCTCCAGCTACAGAGCCAGCTGGGTGCAGCAGGTTTTACAGGTATGCAGCAAACCTCCTGTTCCCTCTCTGCCCAATCCTCCCACACTGAAAGAAACTCAAAAACTATCAAATAACACCGACTCCCAGCCCTCAGTAGCCCCAACAGTTGCTAATTGCCAACTCTAATTCAAAAGGAGCTTCCGAACTGCCACTTTAGGACCAGTTTTGGGAAGCTTCAGCAGCCTTCCTTAAGTGTCAAAGGTCTCCTGGCCACGAGGGAAGGCAGCTGGGCCAGGTGGGGAGGAAGAGTGACACCCCCGTGCCTGCACTGAGCACGGGGGACAGGACAGGACAGATTAATCCCAAGTGACTGGGAACTGGCCCAGCTGAGCAAGGATGAGACAGGGATGCAGGGAGACAGATGGTTGTGCGCATTTATTTTCCTTTGATAAAAATGGTGTATGCAAATTACACAGCCATGGAGGCTCCTGGGAAATACCACCCTGCTGGTCCTGGAGAGTCTCTTGGGCAGTAGGAATCTCCAAACACGTCAGAATGGAAGGGAGGGGGGGTGGAGGATGGATCTAAACTGGGAAGAACATGAACTTCAACATTTTGCAGTGAAGCGAAAAGACCGTTAGCTTATTTCTCCATTTCCTATTTAGTTTTCACACTTGTAGAAATGAGCCCACTGAGCACAGCAGTCAATGACCCTGCACACTTTTGACCAGGAACCACATGACTTGGGCAGAAAACACACCTTCCAAACACCTTCCTCTGCATAGCACCTTCAACTCAAGCTCAAGAACAGCACACCTGGACCCTGCACACCCCTGGGCTCCACTACACCAGCCCCAGAGTGTAAAGAGGCCACACTTCAAATGCAGGTTTTGCACCCCATTAACCCTCTACCAGGAGATTGGAGGCACCCGTGAGTGAGGGACATGGGCTCAGTTCATCCCAGGAAACATTAAGACAAATGACATCAGAAATTCTCACATAATTTCATTTTTTCTTTTGATCCATTCCCAATAAGATGCTGAGAGAAATAACCAATCCCCAAACTTGGCTCAATTTTTTAAATATTTGCCTGAAAGGAGGGCTAGGGGTAGGAATCATGTACAGTTAAAATCAAGCTACTCAAAACACGATCATTCAGGTAAGTAACTAGAAGTATCGCCTCTACCATCTAAAGAGAGAGAGAGAAGAGTGTCTGAGACAGGGCATATTTAGGAAAAAATACACATCTGAAGTCTCTGTGGCCACGATGAGAACTGGAATCCACATACAAGCCAGTTAAAGAGCATTTCAACATGAAATCTTAACTTAGTAGGAAGGTCAAGGGTTAAGCTGTATCTTTTTTTTTTGTTTTGTTTTAAATATATGGACAGCTGTCAGATATGAAAATGATGGCGGGCTTTCCGGAAAGATCCCCTGTGCATGTGTATGGATGCATGTGTTGACGTCTGTGGGACAGCAGGACAGAGTTTAGGAAGGCTGGGAGCCCAGCAGTCTCTCGATAGCTGCGTTGATGTCCCCACCAGTGGCGATGAGCGCCTGCAGATTGGCCTCACGGTTGATGAAGCCCATGGCATTCAGCTGCTCCAGCTGCTGTTGGAATCGCACTTCAGGACTCTGCGCCTGTGAGGAGAAGGACAGAGGCCTTGGAGTCAGAGAGCACAGACAGCATTGCAACACGGGCAGTGCCAGCAGCCTTGCAGGAACCCCGAGCTCAGCTCCAGGCTCGTGTGGGGACGGTCTGCCTGTCCCCTTGGGTTGTGGCACAGCAGCCACACCAGAGTCAGTCCTGGTTCAGTACTGACAGTGACAGGAAGAAAGATCCCCAGCACGCTGAGCTTAAACCTCTCAAAGGGTTCAACACCCCAAAGAGTCAGCCACACCCCAACACCAAACCTGGCCTAGAGCACCACAGTCACAAGAGACTGTTGGGGACCACATCCCCTGAGTGGGGTGAGGTGGGAACCCACCCTGGAGACCTCCCTGCCCGTGCCAGCTCCCGCTGGGCACTACGTACTTGAGAGCTTCCTCCGGCCAGCAGCTGGATCATCTGCTGCATGAGCTGCTGTTGAGGGTTACCACCCCCAGCTGGAGAGGCACTGGCCGGCGTTGAAGCGGAGGGAACGGGGTTCTCCGGGATTGTGCTTCCTCCTGTGGAGGATGGGGGCATCCGGGGCATGCCAAAGGAGCCGAGGCTGCAGAGGAAGGCAGGACATGCTCAGGGTGACATTGGCATTCTGGGCACCTCCCAGAGTGGGGCGGCAAGGCAGCCAGCAGGCATGACCAGGCTGGCCCTCACTGAAGGCCCTGCTACAGGGCAACTTTGAAAACTGAACAGGCTGCATCCATGTTCTGGTCACACGTGGCATTGGGAATGAGCAGAGCTAACAGAAGCCTGCAGAGAACTGCTGTGGTGGAGCATGACCTATGGTGACAGCCAGCAGAGAGCTGCCAGTAGATCAGCCTGCCCCAGCACACCCACCCAGCCTTGTGTCTGTCCATCTCATACTGTTCTCCAGAGATAAAAGTTCTTGAGTTCAGTCCACACCAAATGCAGCAAAAAAAGGATGGGGGAAGGACCAAGTGCTTTCCAAACCTTTTCTCCAAAAAGAAAGGGTCAAGGATTTCCCAGTGAAGCACAAGCAGCAAGTGCTAATTAGCTTGCTCAGAGAGGCCTGCAGGCACACACCAGCACATGTCCCCATGACAGAGCCACCTAAGCAGATCTCCCAGATGAATCCACAGCCCAGTTCTGCCTGCTGGTACCGGGCACAGCAGTTCTGCCTGCACGGCCCCACTCTGGAGCGCTCCGTACCTTGGCACCAGTCCTGGGGCCTCCGTCTGCAGCGTCTGGAGCCCCTGCTGGATCTGGAGCAGGGCCTGCATGGCGCGGGGGTTGGTGAGGATGGACAGGGAGTCCGGATTCTGCATCTGGGGACCAAGGCAGAGAGACACCACGGTACCAACCAGTGAGAGCTGAGGCAGCCAGAGCTCCACCACTGTCACACCTGAGCCGGCGCCAAGCCACGCCTCCTGCCTGCGGCCAGTGCCGGCCTCCTCCGTGTCTGGATCCTCCTCCGAGGCTCCAGACTGCAGGGCTTACCTGCAGGGACACTCACAAAGCTCACATCAGGTTTCCTAAATGAACTGGGTGAATCGGATTAGAACTGGGGACACAGGCCTTTGGACTCTGATTTACCTGAGAACCAGCTGCTGTAATTTTTGTGAACTCAACGCAGTGAGAGACTGTCTACACAGGGCTTCCAAGTAGCTTAAAAAGCCTAAGCTGGAGTCCACCTTGCAGTAATTCAGGTGAGTTAATTCAGACTACCTTGTCTAACCAAATTCCTCCTCTTTGTCTCCCTTGTGCAACCCCCTTCCTTCCTCAGCCCGGCCCCCCAAGCCCACATGCTTCCTGGTGCACTCAACCAAGCAGCTGAGATCCTGCCTGTCCCACAGTGGGGTGAGAAGCTCTGGAGCCAGGGGCTGAGGGCAGCACAGGGCCAGCCAGAGGCCTTTACCTGCTGCAAGAAGACAGGGAGCTGAAGGCGGAGCTGTTCTTGAAGCTGTGGATTCCCAGCAAAGAGGGGGACATTTACCATGATCTAGCAAGAGACAGCACATGTAGGTAGGGTCAGAGGGTTGCTGCCACTTGCTGTTAAACCCTATGCAACTAAGCCATGAAGAACAGGTCAGTCATGGGGCCCCTGACTCCCTCCCTGGGCTTTCAACATGCTCCTCTGCTAAGGAGGATCAAAATGCTCAGTTCCTGACAGCAGTGTTGAACAGGGGGCACTTGGCCAGGGGCAAAGAGAAGGGTCATTCCCATGTCCTTCTGAGAGCCACCTCTTATGTTAAGGGCTCTGCAAACACACAGGGCTCAGAGCTGGGGCTGCCTTCAGGCTATTCATAAATAAAACCAAAATGTGTATTCACTCTGCTCCAGTGTCTGCAGGAGGAACCAGTCCGACCCAGGAGCAGACTGAGACCTCACACTGAGCTCATGGCCTGCCTGGCAACAGCAGACAGCTGCAACACTGTTACCTGTGCTGCAAAGTCCGGGTTCTGGGCAAGAGTTTGCATCATGCTCCGCATGTAGGGGGCAGAGATCATATTCTGCATCAACTGAGGGTTTTCAGAAATCTGCTGCAGGAGTCCTTGCATCTCTGGGCTGTTGAACATGCCTGCAAGGGGAAGGGGAGACAAAGGAAAACCCCTGATAAGCCTGAGCACCACTGCATTGCCTGAAACACAACGTGACAGGTGACAGCACTGCCTGCACTCTATACCCCCTCCAGCAGCAAACACGGCTGTGGACAGTGGCAGTGCTCTGCTGGCCACTCTCCTGCTCTTGAGAGCTTCAGGGACAGCAGAGCTCCCAAAAGAACCATCCGACAAGTGCATCAGAATAATTAAATTGTGTCTGCAAGTAGGCTAGACCCATTCCTCTGGGTAACAGCCACAGACAGGGCTCAAATGCCAGAGGAACTGGCCCCCCAAGGAAGCCTGGGTGACCTGCTCAGCCAGCAGCACCCTTGGGCTCCTCCCTTACGTACCAGCACCAAAACTGGCAGCATTCAGCCCGAAGGGGTTGGATACAGTCGGGGTGCCCTGGGTGGTGGCAGAGCCGGTGCTCCCTTCACTGCTGGGTGCCTGACTCTGGGAAGCAGGGGGTGTGGGGCTCCAGGGGTTTGGCAACGGCTCTCTGTTCTCCGTCCGCAAAGGCTGAGAGCTGGAGCTGTCAGAATTCCCCGTCAAGGAAGAGAAAGGATTGTTGCCAAACTAGGGAGAAAAAAAAAAAAAGCAACAAAAAAAAACCAGATGGAATCAGTTAGTCCCAGCAGACCAACCCCTGAGCAAGCCAGGGAACAGCAGATGATATTCAGCCAAGTCCAGAATTTGCTAAACACATGCCATGATCCGCCTCCTGAGAAATCTGCAATCCACAACACACCTCACTCAGAAAAAGACCAGGCACAGGAGCGGCCACAGCCCCGGATTCAGCTCCCAAATGCAGGCCTTCAAAACGCCCCCGTAAAACCAGCACCCAGACATACCAGTAGGTAATGCTGGACTGGAGTATGTCTGCACAGCCCTCTGCAGCCAGACCTGTGCTCCCTCCTCCTGCACTACCAGCCAACTGGATCTGAGCCAGCTCCATTCCGAAGGCGGCGGGCTCCAGCTAATCCAGGGAGCAGAGGGTTGTGCTAACAGCGACAGGCCCTGCCTATCAGCCAGGGCTGGCACCCAGCCTGCTGAGGGACTGGAGGAGCCAGAGCAGGTCTCTCCGACACCTCAACCCATGTCACAAGAGGCACTGCAGAATGTTCTCCGGCCAGTGCCTGCACTGAAGCAGAGGGATGAAGAGCCACACTCTAGGAAAACTGCCCCGTCAGCATAGAGGACAGGGAAAGACCCCTTTCCACACTACACCCCACTCACAGGAACACAGCCAATACCTGCTCCCTGGCCGCACTAAACATGGGCTCCTGGATGTCCGTGTACATCCGGCGCAGGGCGTTGTATCCTCCTGGAATGCTCTCGAGATTACTCAAAGCACGGTCCTGGTTCCGCATCATCTCCTGCATCATGGCAGGGTTACGAGCCAATTCCATCGTCTGGGAGAAGGAGGAAAAGGTGGAAAGCTCAGGCCCACGTGCACCACGAAGGGCCAGAGCGGATCAAGAGCTTGGTCAGCAGCCAAGCCCTGAAAGAGTTAAATCTCAGCTCCCAGGAGAGAGAGGCTAATTAAACCCTATTCACAGGCAGAGGGCAGAGAGATCATTTATCCAAGCAAAGAGAGCCCAGGGATGCAGGCTCCTCCCCAGCCTTGCTCAGCTCTCTTCCTTCTCAGCCTCGATGAGACTGTTCTGTTCCTAAGCACTATCAGGACATCCAAACATCCAACACCCAAATGTTCCCACTCAGTCCCTGGATGGACTACATACAACGACTGGGAAGGTGAATCCTTCCACCCTCACCAGACTTTCAATGGGTCTCCCCTGCACAAAGAATATCCAGGGCTCATTTGAGGGACTGCTTAAGTACAAATTATTCACAATTTAGTCCTGCAGCTCAGGAATTTCATGTATGGCTGACACAGTTGAAAGCAGAATAACTGAGAAGATGGAAACTAGGCCCATTCAGCATAACCCTCCTGACAAGCCTTCCCAGGAAGCAGCAGAGTCCTATTAACACCCAGATTCTCACTGCTCCCTTAGGATTCCCTTCTGATGAACCTTTGGTCTTCCAGACAGCCACTCCTCTTGGGTCCTCTCTGTTCTGGGAAAAATGAGAGCCCTCTGGGATCCCAGACTACACTAAGCTCCCCACTGACACAGGTAGTGTCACAGGTAGTGAAACACTCACTGTACAGCTCTGGAGTCTCTAAGTAATCTGTCAAAACAACTAGAGAGAAACAAAGAGGCTTTTGCAGTAGCTTCACTTCTCCAGCACTGTTTTTACTCCCATTCCTGAATCACAACACAGTAGCCTTGTAGTCAGCATGCTAGGAAAATCCCAGCATCCCTTTTTTTCCCAATACACCATGGATTCAATAGCTCTGAAATGGAGATAAGAGTTGCAAGGATGTGGGTTGAGTAATCAGTATTCACGTAACTCAAGACCACCATCTGCTTGTGGGGAGCTCACAGCAGGAAGGAAGAGATCTCCCAAACCACTGTTCTGGCATTCCCACTCCTCCTCTGCAGTGCAGACACTGATGTTGGTCCACAAAGACTCTCCTCAACACTCTTCACTGAGCCCTGGAGTGACTCACCTGCCTCATGAGCTCTGGGTTATTGAGCATGTGGCTTATCTCTGGATTTCGCTCCATGAGCTGCTGCATCTGGGGATTGGCCATGATCATCTGCCTCATGAGGTCAGGGTTAGACATCATGTTCTGCACCAAGGGATTCTCCATGATCTGGGAAAGCATCTCTGGGTTGGACATCAGCTGCCGTTGCATCTGCTGCTGGAGCTCCATGAAGTTGGCAGAGCCCATCCCAAGGTTGCCCAGCCCAGTGATGCCACCGAAGCCAGCTGGAGAGGGAACAACACAAGGGAAGAGAGGCATGAGTCAGTAACTGTCAGCAAGTGCAAAAGAGGACAGGCACATCAGCTGAACTGCACTCCTACCGATCCAGGGGCATCTTGTATTCCTACAGCAGCCAGCTCTGAGAAAAGACATCTCTACACACACACACACTTCACTAAATGGCATTACCTTAAGCAAGGACACAGAGATGTGCCATGGGAGTGACTCATGCAAAGCCCATGGAAAGCAGAGGCAACACGGGTCAAGAACCCCAACTCCTTGGTCTAATCTCAGAAAATTCTTCCTTCTCACAGCCCCCACTTACACAGGATGGATGCAGCACTGTTGGGGCCTCCATCTCCAGGACCTCCCACGGTCCCCGACCCGCTGCTCCGTCTGCTGCCACTCCCTGCGTCCGGACCAGCACTGCTGGATGTAGAGGGCTGAGATGGGGCAGCAGGAGAAGAAGGGGTTGCAGTAGGGGCAGAAGCAGCACTGGGGGCAGAAGCAGCAGATGTTGAATCTTGGACCCTGCAAAGGATAAAAAGTGTTAAACTCCTGGTACCCGTGGAGGAGCACAGGATGCGCACCCCACGATGACCGGGCTCCCAGCACACCAGTCATCCCCACAGCAGCTTCCATCCCATCTCTGCCTGCACTGATCCACAGCTGTGCTCCCAGATGCCTTCCATCTGCTGGAATCTGCCTCCCATCCTGATGCACTGCAGCCCCTGCCATGTTGTCCTGTTGTCCCACAGAGAGCGGCTGGACTGGTCTTACCCTGAGTTGTATCCAGCTCTTCCTTGAATCCCACTGAACTATTTACTGCAGCCATATCCTTGAGCAATGAGTGTGCTCCAAACAGGAAAATCCTTCTGCTGCTCCCACAGAAACCACAGGAGGTTACAGCAGGGCTAGTGCATGAGGTAAACAACAATGTTCACTTCTCATTATTCCTATCAGTGCTTCTGGGGCAAAAATAAGCATTAGCATTACCGTACAAAGAGGGAAACTGAAGCACGAGGCAGCCAGTACCTGTCTCACAAAGCCAGGGAAGGTTTCTGGCCAGCTTGGCTCCAAATTCCCAGCTCTGCCACTGGCTGCACCTTGATGCAAAGCTCCTGCTCCAACTCAAGTTGTCTGGAGCTTCGTTTAACACACCCACACAGACACTGTGCTGTAAGCCACCACGCAGCAGGTGCTGGACACCAGCTTTGCTGAATACACCAACCCAGGTTAGTACCTTGTTACCACAGTTACTCCTCAAGAGTATTAAAGGAATTTGAAAGAGAACATTTAAAGATTTTCTGTAGCTTTTGCAGTCATGACAGTGAGTCCTGGATTAGTGTTGAAGAGCTTTCATTAAATTAGACCAAAAAATTCACTTTACTCACCTCAATAATGCTATTATACCTCCGACAACAAGAACAATGATTTCCTGATTTTTTTTTAATCAAACCAAGAATTATTCCTTTTCTCTATCTCCTTTGCCTTTTTCACTATTCTAGAACTTGAAAAATCAAGCCTGAAGGTCCCTGTCCACTGTCCAGACAAAACCTGGCCACTGAGAGAGGCAGAGAGTGGGGAAACAAAGCAAATGGGAAGCTGAACAAGAAAGGAAGAAGGAAGCTAGAGAAAGGGCACTTGGGTTTCTCTCAGCCCCTTCTCACAGGAAGCCTTCAGTAAGCACTTATCTAAGACTATTAGCAAGAGAAAAATGAGCAGCCCAGGACAGCTCTGATTCACCCTTTGAAATGGTTTGCCAATACCACATTTATAGTGGAGACAGCAGAAACAGCACCAGGCTCTCAGGCTACCTGGAGAGGCAGAATCCGAGGAGAGGCCACAGGACCTAACAGTATGCTTCCTTGTGTTTGTAAAAAAAAAAACAGGTGGGAAAAAAAAACGAAAACGGGAAAAAAACCCGTCTTGATTAATGCAGCTCTCCCAGGGGACAGCAGAACTGCACAGAGACATAGCCCCTGGAGCTCCCCAGGAGCTGGGGCACACTGCTGCCAGAGCCCGAGGCACAGCTGTGAAGGGCCTTTCAAGATCAATGAAATGTGGCTGCAACTAAAGCACAGCAGCTGTTCCCAAAATCCTTCCATGCCCACCACCCCTCTGGAAAGTGCTGGGAAGAGCTAAACCCTTCAGGCAGGCGCCTGAGCTCAGCCCTGTGTCCCTGTTCTCAGTCTGAGGTCTGTGGTGCACACGAGTCACATCCCCACTGGAACTGCCCCAAGAGCACCCACAGCACCAGATGAGAGAACCCCCACACTGCCCCGTGTCCCTGGCTGCACAGCCTGAGCCTCTGAGCACTCCCCATGTGGAGCATCCACTGTCTGAACCTGCCCGTGCAGCTGTGCCTCCAGGGGCTGCACGGGTGCCCCGCAGAGCTCTGCATGCCATGTGCCCTCCTGTGGTGCCTCAGAGAGCCTCAGCACAGGCTCAGAGCTGAGTACGTAGCAGGTGACACAAACTCAGGTACTGGCTTCTACAGCAACACAAATTCACTGGGAAAGTAATTGATCAGAAACTTCCTCTAGAACTTCTGCTGGTTTGCCAGAAGTAGTATCCATTTCTGATGGGTTCTTCCAAGACACACACACACACAAGTCATGTTAAAGGGTACCAGCCCCTCCAGGTACCTGCTGCACACCATCATAGCTGTGTCATCCCTGGACAGGTTAGTGACAAACCCCACCGCTGCAGGGAAAGCTCATCAGGATCATCACAATCAGTTATTCCCATTTGACCCCAGCCCTCCCAAGACCAAACTCTTACTTCTGCGGAGTCTTAATGACCAAGTGAACAGTGAGCCCATCCTTGATCCCATGTTGATTCAACGTGTCTCCATCCTTCAGGATCTTCCCAGCAAAGATCAGAACCAGCTGATCCTGTTTGGCTTTAAACCGTCTAGAAATCTCTTCTTTGAACTGAAAAACAAACAGAGCATTTTTCAGGCAAAGGATTTGTACCAGTAACACAAAGCTCCAGGGATCACATCCACTCTGGGAACAGCACAAGGAACTGACAAGCCCTCAGAGCCCATGAAGGTACCACACAATCACCACTTGCTGATGATGTCTGAGGTGTTAATGACAACCAAAACAAAGCAAAAACAAGCTCTGAAATCACAAACTATGGAGTAAATCTCAGAAAAAAACAGAACCATTCCCTCAGAAGAGATGAAGGTTTCCAAAGCCAGACCAATTGTGCTTCAGCCCTAACCCAAACACACCATTTATCCTGAATGACTGAACTGGTTTCGTCTGCTCATTTGAGTTTTTTTTTTTTTCCTAAGGAAAGCCAAACTCTGATTTAATACAGGACAGAGCTCTATGGAAAAGGGAATAATCCTTTATCAGCCAATGGAAATAAACTAGGTCTTCTCCAATTCCTATTTCTGCAACTGAATTCCCTGTGAGCATGCCACAGAGCATGGACACCTCTTCCTCACTGTGTACTGTGCTGGGATTTACACCTGCAAGCAAGTCTCCCACTGCTGGCCCTGCCAGGGCATTCCCAGATTGATTTGGAGGAAATAAATCCTTGCACTTGGAAAACACAAACTACAGGGAATTCAGAAGGGAAGGCCAGGATGGGGAGTGAAACAGATGCCGGTTCCAGAGCTCTCAGCCTTCACATCAGAATGTAAAAACAAGGCTGGGCACAGCACAGCCCTGGCTCCAGATCACCCTGTCTGTGTCTCTCCCCACACAGCTCCGTGTCCCCCTGTACAGCTCTGTGCCCTCTGCACAAAGCCCTCACTCCACACCCTCCTGTACCAATGGGCTCCCTGGATGGAAAGGATCAGGAGGGCCACACGTGCACAGCCTCTGCCCACACCATGAACTGCTGCCCAGAGATCCCTTCCAGGCCCTTCACAGGCTGACCTCGTGCCCCGCGGCCAGCCCAGCGCAGAGCCCATGACACCTTGTCCCACTGGGCATCGCCACTTCCTCAATGCCAGCACCAGCCCCAGAGCCAGCCCCTGCCAATCCCAGCCTTTGCTAACCCCAGCTCTTGCCAAACCCAGCCCTCTCCCGCTCCCTAGCAGGCACAGAGCCCCTCCAGCCCACCCGTGGAAAGGCCGACGTTTCCTCTCCTCCACCTCATCCAACGTTGGCCCCAAACACCTGCCCGGCTCCTCTCCCCTCGCCCGGGGAATTTGCCTCCAGAGGAGTCCAGACCTGCGCCAGGACTCCCAGACGCCCCCCCGCAGCAGCCCCCGCCGCACCAATGCGGCTCT
>VWYO01027630.1:32096-54350 GCA_013400275.1 Rhadina sibilatrix
GCGCCACAGCGCCCCCCGGCGGCCTGGAGGGACAGCGGCAGCGCGGGGGCCGGGCTGGGGGGGACAGAGCGGGGCGGGGGCTCACAGGGCTGGGGGAGGCAGAGCGGGAGCGGAGAGAGGAGCCCAGAGCCTGGGGCAGGGCAGAGCGGGGAGAGGGTGCTGCCCGCAGGGCCCCACCAACCCACCCCAACGACCGCCCTTTAACCAGCCCCATCCCCGATCCCCGCACGCCTGCCCCGTGCTCCCTTCTGCTGCCGAGGTCCCCTCTGGAGTCCCGGCGCCCTCGGGTCCCCCTCCCACGGGGACACCGGCGAGGCCCGGCCGGGACTACATCCCCCGGGATGCTCCGGGCGCGGCGCGGCCTGGTGACGGCGCGGCCCGCCCCGGCCCCACCCGCGCCCCGCGGTGCCGGCGGTGGCCATGCTGCGGCCCAAGGCCCTGACGCAGGTGCTCAGCCAGGCCAACACCGGCGGCGTCCAGAGCACGCTGTGAGTGCGGGGGGCGGGCGGGGGGCGGCTTTCCCCCGGCGGGTCCCTGATGCGGGGTGACTTTCGCTGCCCGGGTGTGTTTTCCTTGTACTTGGCCCGGCAGATACTGCCCCTGCCCCAAGGGGATGCTGCCCCTGCTCGGAGGTGCCCCTGCCCTTGCTCCTGCCCCAGAGTCTATCCCTGCTCCTGCCTATGTCCCTGCCCCTGTTCTTGCATCTCCCTGCACGCTGCCCCTGCTCCAGGAATGCTGTCTGCCCAAGGATGCTGCTTGCCTTTCCCCTACCCAAGCTGCTCCTGTCCCTGGTTGGGGATTCTCCCTGCTCCTGCCCCAGGAATGCTGCCCAAGGATGCTGCCTGCCTTTCCCCTGTTCCCTTCTGTCCCTGACTGGGGATTCTCCCTGCTCCTGCCCCAGGAATTCTGCCCCTGCCCAAAGATGCTGCCTGCCCCCAGCCCCTACTCCTGCCCCTGCCCAAAGATGCTCCTTGCCCTTGCTCCTGCCCCAGACTCTGCCCTTGCTCCTGCCCCAGATTCTGTCCCTGCTCCTGCCTGTGTCCCTTCACCTGCCCTTGCACGTCCCTGCATGCTGCCCCTGTCTCTTCCCCAGGAATTCTGCCCCTGCCCAAAGATGCTGCCTGCCTTTCCCTTGCCCTCAGCCCCTGCTCCTGCCCCTGCCCAGGGATGCTCCCTGTCCCTGCCTGGGGAAGGCAAGGGGCCCTTCCAGGGGCAGCTGTGGGACTGAGGCCACACACCTTGCGTGGTGCTGGGCTACAGATGGTGCTGGGACTGTGTGCAGCGTGTGGGGCCAGGGCCTTGCACCATTCCTGATGTCCATTGCCAGGCTGCCTCATGCACAGTGCAAGGGCCATGCTCAGAGCTGGGGCCGTGCACAGTGTTTGTTCCCCAGGCTCATGCCCAGCCTGTGGCAGGTCCCACTGCTTCAACAGACAGAGCCTGCACTGCCCTGCTCGGGCCTGGGGCCACTGCTGAGCTTTCTGGCTTTGAACCTCACCCCCTCCCAAACCCCTGCAGAGTGGAAGTGTCTTGGGAGCAGTGCTTAGGACTGGGTGGGTGGGTTTGCTCTGCCCCTGGTACTGAAAGGCGGGGGTCTGGTGTTAGAGGCATCAATTTGCCCTCCTGTGTCCTTCCCAGGCTGCTGAACAACGAGGGCTCCTTGCTTGCCTACTCGGGCTATGGGGACACTGATGCCAGGGTCACCGCGGCCATCGCCAGCAACATCTGGGTTGCCTACGACAAGAACGGGCACCAGGCTTTCAATGAGGACAACCTCAAATTCATCCTCATGGACTGCATGGTAGGTGGGGCTGGGGCCTGCCCTGCCCTCCCTGCTGTGATGCCAGCTGTGGTGCCAGCACCCTGCTGGGGCTCCAGGCCAAGCTGGGGTGCGACAGGTGCTGTTTCTTCCTGGGCAGGAGGGGCGAGTGGCCATCACACGGGTAGCAAACCTGCTGCTCTGCATGTACGCCAAGGAGACGGTCGGATTTGGGATGCTGAAAGCCAAGGTAATGCTGGTGGAGAGAGGTGGCCAGGGGGTCTGCAGGGCTGCGTGCCTGCTTTGGTATGGGAAAGAGCTCTTGAAGAGGATTGGGATGGAAGGGCTGGAGGAAGCTGCTGTGCCTGGGACACTGTTTGCACCTTGCAGAGACTCCTCTGTCCCCCTTGCAGAGACTCCTCTGCCCCCTGTGCCTGCCCGGGCACCACATCACACCTTTTTAAGGTTCTAAACTGAAGCACAAATGTGTCCCCCTTGCAGAGACTCCAGCACACAGGTTGCAAAACCCACCTGAGACACTCTTTGCACCTTGCAGAGACTCCTCTGTCCCCCTTGCAGAGACTCCTCTGCCCCCTGTGCCTGCCCGGGCACCACATCACACCTTTTTAAGGTTCTAAACTGAAGCACAAATGCATGCTGTGCCGTGCAGTGCTGGCATATAGGTTGTAAAACCCACCTGAGCGTGGCTGGTGCCGTTCTCTGCTTGCAGGCACAGGCACTAGTCCAGTACCTGGAGGAGCCACTGACGCAGGTGGCCGCATCGTGAGCATGCACTGGAGGGCTCTGCGGTGCCACTGGGCTCAGACACCGTCACCATCACCATCACCAGCGTGGGTTGGGAGTGAGTGGCCCCGTGGGCATCCCGGAGCTCTGCTGTGGTCTTAAAAATGAGGCGGCGGGAATACAAAAGCTGGGGGCGGGGGGAGAATAAAAGTGTGTTTGATGCTTGTGTCCATTGCGTCTGTTGTTGGGGGAGCTGAGGGGTAACACGGGCCAGCTGGGCTGCGGGTGCCCATTGCCCTGGGGAAAGACAAGAAGTTGCAAGGAGCTGTCAGAGGAGAGGGGTTACAACAGAGTCGAGCCCCTGCACAGCCTTGCTGGTCGTACTGGGATAGCTGGGGCTTGTGGGGGCTCCTTCCCGTCCCAATTTCCCTGCCTTTCACACGATGGCAGCAGAGGCGAGGGAACATCCATCCACAGCGGCGGGAGCCGGGCTGAGCGTGGTGGGGTTCTGCTGCTGGCACGGCTGCCCTCGCTGCCCTGCCCTGCTCTGCTCTGCCCGCGCTGTCCCGCTCTGCCTTTGCGCGCCCCACGCTGCCCTGTTCTGCCCGTGCTGCCCCAGCCGGCCCCGCACTCAGGACCTGGCCCTGGCTCCTCCTCCAGCCACCCCGTGACGGTCCCAGGGGTGACACTACCTGTACCTGCCCAACCTGCGCTGCGACACCCAGTCCCACCCCTTGAGTCAACCGATCGCGCTGTCGCCAGCTCGGCCTCTCCGGCCGCCGCTGTCCCGGACCCTCCGCGCTCCCCTGGGCCCCCGTGGGTCCCGCTCGCTCCCCGACGGAGAGGAGGAACCTTCTTCGGTGGCTCCGTCTCCTCCCTCGGCGCCTCCGGGAGCCCGGCCCGCCCCGCCGTCTGCTGGAGGCTTGGCAGCGGCAAGGAGGAAACCCGGGGCGGCCCTGCGACGGCAGGCGGCAGCCGGGGCGACATGGGCAGCCCCGAGGAGGATTATAACTTTGTCTTCAAGGGTGAGTCTTGCGCTCGGTGAGACCCCCCCGCCCTCGCTTCTCCAAAAGGGGTAAAGCAGAAAGCCAGGAGCTGCCGGGAGGAAACGAGGGTGCCCATTGTCCCCAGAGCGGCTGTGTGCCGAGCTGGGACGTTGTTGACTATCCCTGCAGCTGTGATGGGCACCGGGAGCTACGGAGGGTCAGGGGGCTGGGGAGCAGGCACTGACCACTGACAACAGTGAGGCCAGGGCTGGTGAGCAACGCCAAGGTCCACAGAGACTCGGGGAGATCCACCCTCACCCCAAGGCTGCAGTGCCAGGCAAATTGTTGTTGCCGGATGGGGCGGCTGTAAAAGCTGGGGCTGAGTGTGAGAGACATAAATGCCATGAGAGCCTGTAACCTCCGAGAGCAGTGGGCATTGAAAAGTCATTAGCTGCAGTTACCTGGGTGGTGACACACGCAAAAAAACACGGGGGTCAAACCTGAGCTGGAGAAATGGGGGCACAGCTTCACGCCTCCCTTGCTGAGCTCCTTGGGCCCACCTGGACTCTGCTGGAACTCAGTGCTCCCTTTGGACAAGTGCAGACAGACAGGCTCTGCTGTGCCACCTGTCCAGGGTGCCCACTGCAGCAAGGCTCGCCAACATCCTTGCCCTGCTCCTGTTGCCCAGATCCCAGAGCCTGAACAGCTCTGAAGCTGCACCAGCACTGGTGGTGAGTCAGGTCACTCATTGAGCTGGGCTTCCATGGGGACCCCTGTTTGCTGGTGGAGCGACCACACTGGAGTTAAAACCCACACAGCTGCCCAGCCTCTGTGACTTGTCTGGGGTCATCGGACAGCAAGCGATGCCCGCGAAACCAGCGCTGGTAGCTGGGGCAGTCCAGTGGGACTTCTCCTTCCTTCCACAGTTGTCCTGATCGGGGAGTCTGGGGTGGGAAAAACGAACCTGCTGTCTCGTTTCACCCGCAACGAGTTCAACCACGACAGCCGCACCACCATTGGCGTGGAGTTCTCCACCCGCTCCATCCTGGTGGGAGACGCCGTGGTGAAGGCTCAGATCTGGGACACGGCTGGGCTGGAGCGGTACCGCGCCATCACCTCGGCGTAAGCACGGGAGGCCTGAAATCCCTGATCCTCCTGGGACTTGGGGTCAGCCCCGTGGGGGGCTGTGGGTCTAGAGCGTGGAATGATGACGGGGTTCTGCCCTAGGTATTACCGGGGGGCTGTGGGCGCCCTGGTGGTGTTTGATATCACCAAGCACCAGACATACGATGTAGTGGACCGCTGGCTGAAGGAGCTGTACGACCATGCTGAGGCCAGCATTGTTGTCATGCTGGTGGGGAACAAGACTGACCTCGCACAGGCTCGAGAGGTGCCCATGGAAGAGGCAAAAATGTTTGCAGGTAAAGGCTGGCAGCCTGCCACAGGGCTGGAGGCTTGAGAACCTCCCCAAAAGCGTGGAGCTGCACCAGTGCAAGCACCTGAACATCTCTAAAGGTGCTCCAGATTGGAGCCATGTCCTCGCTGGGATCTGCAGCATCTCAGGGAGCTCCTCTCTTTGCAGACAACAACGGGCTGCTGTTCGTTGAGACCTCGGCGCTGGACTCCACCAATGTTGAGGAAGCATTTGAGACCATCCTGAAGGGTACAGGCACCGGTGCTGTGGTGCAGCAGGGTCCCAGGGCATTGTGGGGTCCCTTTCCCAGGGATACAGGGCTGGGCAGATGATGTGCAGCACTTCTCTCCCTGCTCCACTTGAGCTATATGGGGCTAGTTTCATGAGATCTCTTGCTGGTGTCTTTCTGGCTGCTTTGGTTTTCAGCCTTTGGTGCTGGGCGTTTCACTCCCCACACCCGAAGCTTTGTTCCCACAGCCCCTGGGCATCCCTGAAGCCCCAGGGGCTGCTTCTCCCCCATAATCTCCAGTCTCCTTCCTGTTGTCCTGGGCTCATGACTTGGTGTCTGCAGCATCCTGCCAAACCGGCCGTGGGGACCTGGGGGGCCGTGGGGATGGATCCCAAGAGCAGCTCTCCAGGAGGAATGGCAGCCAGCAGCATCTGGGCAGTGAGGTGTGCCACGCTATGCTGAGCCATACCAAAGCGTGTGGTGCTATTCCATGCCATGCCATGCTGTGCCGTGCAGTGCTGTGCTGAACCAGCCTTGTGCAGTGAGCTGCCACCCCCAGCACAGAGTGAAGCACTAATCCCAGGTTGGGCAAGAGGAAATTGCCCAAGCACAGGGTGTTCCCCAAGTGCTGTAGAGATGCCTCCTGTGGGAGCTGCCCCCTTGTCACCCCTCAAATCATAGAGGGGAAGGAGAGCCACCGGTGTGGGCGAGCAGTGGGGGCTGCAGGCTTGAAGCTGTCCCTCCATCCCCAGCGGGTCTTGGCTGACACACTTCTTCTTCTTCTTCGGCAGAAATCTTCTACAAAGTGCAGAAGCAGAAGCAGAGGAGCAGCCAAAGCAACACGGTGTCACTTGCCAGCGAGAGCCCTGCAAGCACGGCCCCAGCACAGGCAGAGAGGCGCCCGTGCTGCGTGGCCCTCTGAGCCCGCCGGGCCACCCGGGAAGCCCCTGGGGAACCCCACAGCCCTGGGACACACCAGCTGTTGTCACCCTGCCTGTGCTGCCACCCCTGTCATGGCGCAGTAGGGACCAGCAGCCTGGGCAGGGGCCAATTCTGCCATAAACAGAGAGCAGCACCAGTTCCCGGAGCTCTTCTCGGTTTCGTTTTTGCTGGGCCCTGATTAGCATCATCACCACTGTCATGCACCGTGTCAGCCCTTCTGGAGCTACAGGGCAAAAGGAGCAGGACACCCCTGAGGCACCTCTGGGGAAGAAGGCAGGAGGTTCTGGGCAGGATCATGCCAGCAACAGGAGCCTCTCTGATTGCCTCTGGCCCTGGGGTTTCTCCTGTAGGGCCACCCTGTGCCGTGCACTGGGGATGTGGCTGATCAATAGGTGTCTGTCCCACCAGGGACTGCTCTGGAGTTGAGCCAAGCCCTACGGTGTGAAGTGGCAGCACTCAGCCCTTGGCTGTCTCATCCCCAGACATCCCTATCCCATCCCTAGACAGGGGGCACGTGTGGCAGCAGGACCAAGCAAAGGTGCCTGCTGTCTGCACGGCGGGCCAGGGCTTGGCACAGGGCCCAGGAGCAGCTCTGTGTCCAGCAGGGGTGTGACACAATCATTAAAGGACTTGTGAAATGCAGGTTTACTGAGCTGGAATTCCTGCGTGTTTGTGGTCGACGCCCTGGATCCCCACCTTCATAATGTGCTGAAGATCGTGGCCTTTGAGGCAGCTCAGCTGGATCAGCCACGGCTCCCCTGTGCCCCCTCCTACCCCAACAGCTTGGCCCACCCTGAAGCTAGGCTCATCCTGCACCCCCTCCCACCCTAATGCCGTGCTCCCCCTGCGCCCCCTCTCCCAGTTTAGGCGCCCTGTTTGAACTTTTATCAGTTCAATCGATGACGCAGCCTCTGCCAGTTATCCGAAACCCCTCGGAAACGGGATCATTCCTGCTAGGTTCCCCTTGCCTTTCCCTTCGCACCGCGCCAGACGTGCCGGCCCCAGCTCCACGTCGCCCCCACGGCTTTGCGTGGAGCGTGTGGCCATCACTGTCCCCATCAGGAGCGCACACAGGTGGTGGGTGGCCTGTCCCTGCCGCCGTGCAGCATCCCAGCCCCCTTACCTGGCCCAGGTGAGCACACCTGAGCGCTGACGAGCAGCCCCGGCCGCCAATGGGTGTGGAGCAGGAAAGGCTGTGGCCGCCAATGGGTGGCGGGGGACAACCCCAGCCAGGGCTGGGAAAGGCCCGGAAATCGCCGTGGGCTCAGTGGGAGTGGGGCTGTGGGGCTGTGGCGCTGGGCGAGATGCGGGGCAAGGACGATGAGTACGATTATCTCTTCAAAGGTGGGTGACAAGCGTGCCTGTCTGTGCCCGGCCTCAGCCTGCTGCCCTCGGGGCTCCCACGCAGCACCCCCGGCGTGGGACTGAGAGCTCTGGGGCTGGGATCCAACACTCCGCTCTCGGGAAGGGGCAGGAGCGGAGCTTGGTGCGGTGTTCCGCTGCGCTGGGAAGGAGGGTGGATGCTGGCGAGGCTGGGGTTGGAGTGCTGCCCTGGTTGGAGGGTTTTGCTGGAGCTGGTCTGGTGGTTTGTGGTCCCGATGCTCATTAAATCAGCTGCGGGAGGAGCTGGAGCCCCGGCCGGAGCGCGCAGCGTCCTGAAGGGGTGGCTGTGGCCGTGGCAGGGCGCTGGTCCCGGGGGTGGTGGGGAAAGGCTGGTTCATGGGACTCTGTGGGTGCCGTGTCGGCCCCTGAGCACCCCTGGGTGCTCTGCTCTGCGGCACTGGGTGCGGAGTAATCGACCCCAGGAGAGAACGCCGTGCTGGTCCCCGGCTGCAGTGGAGGGAGAGGATCCAGGGGATCAGGGCTTGTCCTTCCTGGTGCTGGCCATGCTGTGACCTCACTGCTGGGGAGCGGGGACAGGCTCTTGGAGACACAGCGTTGGCGTTTCTGCCAGTGGGAGCCCAGCAGCCCCATCCCTGGGCATGCCAGGCTTCCCCAGCAGTCTGCTGTGGCCAAAAGCAGGTGCTGGGGAAGCAAAGGGACATCTTGGCAATGCCACAGCCTCCTGAGCCATGGAATCCAGGGTGTGAGCTCACCAGTGGGTGGCTGTGAGTCAGCCTACCCACACAGGCCTGCCTGCAAGGCCCCGAGTAATTCTAGCCACCGACAGGACGTAATTCCAGCCAGTAATGTGCTGGCAGCCCCCGGGTCCTTGCACACCTCCCGTGGCTGCTGCCCAGGAAAATCCTCCTCCCTGGAGTCAGTCTGGGACCTGGCGTGGGGGAAATTCTGCTGCTGAGTGGTGCCTCGAGCCCGATGCCCAGGCAGGAGCTCTCCCAGCTGCTTTGTTCTGCATTTCCCACCCGGGGCTGTGCCAGCTGTGTGGTTCTGAGAGGGCTTCAGCATGTAGTTCTCCTGTGTCTGTCCATCCCCTGTCAGTGCTGGGAACAGCTCACACAGGCTCTTGGTTCCCCTCCTGGGTCTCCTGGTGGTCTTTAGAGTTCTAAAGAACTCAGTTTTCAATGCAAAGGCAGCTCACCCCTTCCAAAGCAGGAGCAAATCAAAGGGGATTGCAGTGTCCAAGGGCATGGAGCTGGGCTAGTGCTCCCAGGATCCAACAGCTCTGTCAGCCCAGCCACCTCCTTGAGAAAAGGGAGATTGTCACAGCTGGAAGCAGCATCAGCCCAAGGTTCCACTGAAGTGGGAGCATCAGTTGTTGCAAAGCCCCAGCTGTTCCAGCTGTGCAAGGCCCCAATACTGCTGGAGGGGCTCAGTGTGGCTGAGGAACCCTCTGGGCATGGCTGTTCTTGCAGCCCTTCCTTGGGGCCTTGTGTGGAGCTCCAGGCTGTTTCCATCCCTGCAGTGAGGACAGAATGTGTCAAATGCTTTTGTGCCTGGGCTGAGGAGTGCTGCCCCAGCTCCTCAAGCCATTCAAGCTCAGAGACTTGGGTCTCATATCACCCCCACAGACTGCAGGACCCTGCACCACCCACCCTTCATCCCTAGTGTGGTCCTCTGGAGCCTGCCGTGGAGCCCAGCACTGCCAGGATGGGGATTGTGGCAGTTGAGCTGGAGAAGCAGCAGTTTCCTGTTGCTGGTAGAAAACCAAGCTCAGATCAAAACCTGAAGCTGGGAAAGTGATAATGAACCTGGCTCACCACTGGCCTGCATTTCCTACTGTCTTGTCCAGGGTGGTCCAGGCTGTTCTGGTCCTCTCAGACCTCCATGCAGTGGGCAGCAGCTGAGAAGCTTCCCCAGCAGCCAGGCAAAGGTGTGGAGGGGGGATACTGCCCCTCTGCTCCATTTTGGTGAGACCCCCCTGGAGAGCTGCCTCCAGCTCAGGGGCCCCTCAGTACAGGATAGATATGGAGCTCCTGGAAGAAATTGAGGAGGCCACAGAGTTGCTCCAAGGGCTGGAGCCAGGCTGGGAGAGCTGGGGGTATTCAGCCTGTAGAAGAAAAGGCTCTGGGGAAACCACAGAGCCCCTTCCAGTGCGTAAAAGGGCTCCAAGGGAGCTGAAAAGGGACTTTGGACATGGGTCTGAAGGGACAGGACAATGGGGAACGGCTTCCCACTGCCAGAGGGCAGGATTAGATGGGATTTTGGGAAGGAATTCTTGGCTCTGAGGGTGCTAAGGCCCTGACACAGGGTGCCCAGAGAAACTGTGGCTGCCCCATCCCTGGAAGTGTTCAATGCCAGGTTGTATGGGGCTTGGAGCAATGTGGTCTGGTGGAACAAGATGGGCTTTATGGTCCCATCCACCCAAACCATTTTGTGATGCTGTGGAGAAGCTGCCCTTCCCTCATTTGCTGGCTGTCCTGGCTCCAGGTGCCTTCCAGCTTCCCTCAGTGATTCTAGAGAGCTGTTCCACTTACTGCTGGGCTTCCTGGTGCCAGGCTGCTGTTTGTTGTCTGCCCTGCACTGAGGGGGTTTGGCTGCACTGCTTCAGGCTTTGCACCCTGCAGGGAGGCCATGCCCACGAGCTGGGGCTGGTGGCAAAGGGTTATCCACAACATGGAGCAACATCCTTGCAGGATGGTAGCTGCTGAGCCTTGACTGAGTGTAACTCTGCCTTGCTGAGGCTCCTGCAGTGTGTGGCATCCCAGTGGCCCCTCGCTGGTGCTGCTGCTCCTGTGTCCTCCCCACCGTGGTCACTGGATGGTCGTGACCTCAGCCCTGCTGGTGTCCAACCCTGGTGGGGGAGACATGTCCCACAGGTGGGTGAAGTGTCTCACGGAGAATGATCAGGATCTGCAGTGAGGGAATTGAAAATAACTTAGAAAATAAAACCAAAAACCTGTTGAGTCATAAACTCAACAGACTTGACAGGGGAGGTGTGTGATAAAGCCTGTTTCACCAGGTTTTACAGGAACCAGCCAGATCTGGGACAGGCAGAAAATGCGTTTAACCCACACCCAGGAACTTCCCAGCTCATGGGCTGGACCAGCAGCAGCAGAGGAGGATGCTTCCTTTCAAACCATGTCTTTAAGTCCTCACTGTGCCTTCAGGGTTGGAGGGCACACAGGGATGGCAAGAGGAGCCCTAGCTCTGCCTGGCCTCTGGCCTGGCTCTCCCTGCACAGGTCCTGACCCTGGTTTTCTGGCCATTTCAGGTACATCAGTGCATATGGTGCTTTCCCATCCCCAGGGACAGAAACTTGTGGTAACTTCCCAGCAGTGATGGCAGGGATTTTCTCAAGGGCTATTTATTTATAGGCAGCAGTGATGCTGCTAAGAGGGGATGGAGGCAGCTGCTCCTGCTCTGCTTCACCCCTCACCTGTCAGCTTCTCCTGGATGAGATGGGGTCTGGCTTGGAGGGGGCAGATGGGGAGATTCCCATCCCTGACAGGCTGTGGGGTGGGTGGCTGGAGGAGCTGACCCCGTGTTTGTGTCCCCCAGTTGTGCTCATCGGGGACTCAGGGGTGGGGAAGAGCAACCTGCTCTCGCGCTTCACCCGCAACGAGTTCAACCTGGAGAGCAAGAGCACCATCGGGGTGGAGTTTGCCACGAGGAGCATCCAGGTGGACAACAAGACTGTGAAGGCTCAGATCTGGGACACGGCCGGGCAGGAGCGGTACCGGGCCATCACCTCAGCGTGAGTTTCCTTGCTCTCAACCTGTGGTCTGGGGCCTGTGGGAGTCCAGGCCATTCCTTTGGATACCCTGGACAGTCAGAAACCTGTAGAGGGGGGTTTGAAACCTGTACAGGGGGGTTGGAGACCCTGGCACAGAGCCCAGGAAGACACTGGCTTTGACTTTAGCCCATGAGAAAAGCTTCCAACGCTGAGAGAGGAATTACAAGCTACAAAGTTGTGATAGAGAATGGTGTAGTTTGTCACATTTGGGTTTTTAGAATAGGGGTGAATGGGGATGAGATGGGGGATTCTGGGCAGTGCCCTGGGGTCTCCTTCGTCTCCATCTTCTGCTGTGACAGTGGCACAGAGTAGCTTTGAGGAGATTGGGTCAGAGTAGAAATGACCTGTTTAGTATAGATTGTAGATACTGGTGTGTAATTGTAAATAATTGATATGTAATAATTGGTATAAGAGATGATGAGCCTCCATCAGAGGAGGAGTCTTCACCTGATGCCCAAGCTGGACAGACCTTGGCCGGGGCACAGAGCGAAAGGAAAGATAAAAAATAATAAACAACACGAACAACCTTGAAAACCAAAAATCTGAATACTCCGTTGTGTTCCTGTGTCTGGCTCGGGACCTTTCAGAGGGCAAAGGACTCTAAACCACCTGAACCTCAGGAAACCAGCCAAACCCGAGAGAGGGGCCCTGCTGTGAGCCTGTCCCCTCCCTGTCTGTCCCCAGGTACTACCGGGGGGCAGTGGGAGCTCTGCTGGTCTATGACATTGCCAAGTACCTGACCTATGAGAATGCGGAGCGCTGGCTGAAGGAGCTGCAGGACCACGCTGACGCCAACATTGTCATCATGCTGGTGGGCAACAAGAGTGACCTGCGGCACCTGCGGGCTGTGCCCACCGACGAGGCCAGGAGCTTTGCAGGTATCTTCTCCCATCCTGTCCTAACAATGAGCTTTGCAGGTGTCTTCCCCCATCCTGTCCTGGCCAGGAGCTTTGCAGGTGTCTTCCCCCGTCCTGTCCTGGCCAGGAGCTTTGCAGGTGTCTTCCTCCACCTGTCCTGGCCAGGAGCTTTGCAGGTATCTTCCCCCATCCTGTCCAGTCCCATCCCATCTGGCTGGAGTTCCTGGCGCTCACCTGAGCTCACACTGTTCTTGCAGAGAAGAACGGGCTGTCCTTCCTTGAGACGTCTGCTCTGGATTCCACCAACGTGGAGACAGCTTTCCACAACATCCTCTCAGGTAAGGGGCAACCAGGAAAGGGAGGGGCATGAAAAGAGATGGCTTTGGATATTGTGTCTTCTCAGGACACCCCAGGGGGCCTGGTTGTCCTGGGTGGGATCTGGGTTGGAATCCTGCTCCCCTGGATGGGGAAAGGTGGGCGTTTGCACCCCTGGGGCTGTGTGTTTGTGGAGGGAGCAGATCCCCCCTCTGAAATACTGACCTAAAAACCTTTTTCCCTTCCCCCCCCCTCTCTCTCTCTCTCTGCTGGCAGAGATCTACCGCATCGTGTCCCAGAGGCAGATCACTGGGCAGCCAGAGGCAGAGTTTGGCCCCTCCACCACCATTGAGCCCATCCGGGTGCTGCCCACGCAGCAGGAGAGCCGGCAGGTGCCCTGCTGCCAGAACATCTGAGCCCCTGGGGTGCCCCCACCTTGACCCCCCCTCACCACCACCCAGCACACGGTGGCATCACCCTCTGCCTCTCCCTGCTGCAGCTTCCCGAGCAGGGCAGGCTGGCTGCTGCTGTTGTGTGCACCCTCATCCCGCCCGTGTGCTGCTGTGTTTATGTAGGGCCAACAAAAACAGGAGGGGAAGCAAAGCATCAGGGTGTCTCCCCCTCTCTCCCCAAGGCTGGGGGCATGCCATCCCTCTGTGTCCCTGCTCCCTTTAGCCCTGCAGGCACAGTTGTTGGGTGGGTGGCACTGAACAAGCCCGAACATGGTGAGTCCCTGTTTGGTGACGCCCTGTGGGACGGGTGTGGAGGGGGACACTTGGGTGCATCCTTCTCCTGCCTGGTGAAACCAGCAGTGATGTGGCTGGTTGTGCCCAGCCCTGTCCCTGCGGCACTGAGAGTTGGCAGTGACTCTGGTTGCTGCTGGGACACTGTCCAGGGTGGGGTGTGGGGGGTAACAGTGTTTTTGTGTGGTGACCCCCTCCCTGTGGCATGACGCCAGCAAAGGGAAAAGCTGTGACTCTTCCATGGAAAGGGATGGGAGCAGGGGCTGGAGAGCCCTGGCCTTTGGGAAGCCCAAGGAGGGGACAATGAGGGGACCAGGGTTTTGGGGGGCTGGAGGATGAGGGGAGGGATGAGGACCCCTCAGCTCCAGCTGCAAGGACCCCCTGGCATGGCTTGGCCCTTCCCTGTTTGAGTGTTTGGCCACTGTGGCTGGTGGCTGCATGGCCCAGCCTGGATGGATGTGTCTGCTACATCAGAGGGATGACAGTGGCCTTGCTACTGCCTGGGGGGACAGTGGCCACCTCTCAGGGTGGGCATCACCCAAGCTGCTGGGACAGACTGTGCTGAGCCCTGTGCTACTGTCAGGGGTGATTGGCAGGTGTCAATCAAGAGGGGTGCAGGTGGGAAACCCTGAGCCGTTGACCCAGTACTGGGAGTGTGCCCCCTGTCACAGTGTGGGGTTTTGGGGGATCTCTCTCTCCACAGCTGCCCCCCTCTCACTTGGCTGTGCCAGTAGGATCTGGGCCAGGGTTCCCCCTTTGGGGCACAATTTCTCAGTGAAACAGAAATTGAGGCAAAATCCCCAAATAAAGCTGCTGTTGAAGCCTTTCTCCCTCTGCCAGGTCTTTCCTTCAGGCAGGAGCAGTGCCAGCCCCACGTGGGGCAGCTGGGAAGCATCCACAGGTAATGAAGTGTGAGGAGGAGGAGGGTTGGGAGGAAGGTATGATTGTAGGCTGGGCAAGGGGGTGTCCTGCTGGGAGGCCAGAGGGGAGAGCTAGAAGGATTAGAAGAACAGGTGGGATCCTGCTGCTGGCACAGGGGCAGGGCAGGGATGCACAAATGGGGCGCAGAAGTGGCCACACCCTATGGGTGCCCCTTTTTTATCCACCCCTGGCAGCACCTTAACCTTGGCTCCAGCCCCCTGGCACTGTGTCCCTACACCCTCCCCTCCAAAGGCAGCCTCATCCCTGAGCTGGCCAGACCCATCCTCTGTCACACTCTGGGTGTGACTACAGCTGGGCACAGGTGAGTGGTGGTCACTGCCCCACAAGGCTGCACTTCACCCCGTGCCCACCTCAGCTGGCAAAGCCCTGGCAGCATGCAGACCAGCTGGAGCTGCCAAGCACCACCTCCTCCCACACCATCTGCCCACAGCGAAGCACTGTGCCAAGAGGTGATGTCAGCCCCACCAGCTGGAGAGGTGGGCAGAGCGTGGATGCTGCTCCACAAAGGGCCAGGGCTGAGCCAAAAAGGTCCCTTGGGCCTCCCTGCCCTTGCAGGTGCCATCAGCTTGGCATTGGCATGGATACACGGGGTAACGAGTTCATTTAGACTCATGGAGACACTCCCAGGCTGGGCAACTCAATTTTGTTCCAGGCTTTTGAGTTTTCAGGTGTTCTGTGCTAGGATGAAGAAGTGGGGAAGGGTGAAACGTGGCACGGGGTGGCTCACAGATGTGGGGCTTGCTAGCACCAGCACTGGGAGAGAGCAGCTGCCTCAGGAGGCTCAGGGTCTCACAAGTGCTTTTTCATGAACCCCAGGAAGTGCTGCCAAAAGCACGGGACTGGTGGGAGGTGCAGGAGGGGGTGGCAGAGGGAGGCCCAGCCTCACTCTGCCCAGGAACTCAGCCCAGCAGAGCCTTGTTCCCAACCGCTGCTCCCAGCCGTTCCTGAAGTGTGAACAGACACAAACCAAGAGCAGACACCAAGTTTCTTAAGTAATAATACTTTAATAAAATTAAGTTCTTAATGTAATTTAGCACATTTAATACATTAACCCTTTCCCTTCTTTGTTTTCTACAAGTTGTGCAACATCATTATTTTAATTTTATTTTATTTTAATTCTTTTTTTTTTTTTTTTCCTTCTCCCAGTATACTATATGCCTCAAAAACTCAGACAACAAGCCTAACTCTACTTCTATGTTCGGTTATATCTCTCTCTCTCTCTCTTCGGCCTTTATTTTTTTTTTTTTTGTGTAACGCCAGAGAGATGAAAATACCTGGATGGAACATGTGATCGGTTTCCAATAGTAACAATCCCGACTACAGGTTTCCTATGATGTTTAAAAGAAATGAGGAAAAAAAAAACCACCAAAACAAAAACAAACAAAAAAAAACAAAAACAAAAACAAAAAACCCAAACCAAAAAAAAGCTAACACAAAATAACAGGGAATGGACTCGGAATGGAAGGGGCCACACGGCATCGCTGGCAAGGCCCAGCTGGCTCAGCACGAGGTGGGAGGATCGTGGAGCAGCACCATGCAAGCAGTGCCCAGGCCCCAGGGAAAGTGGATACACACAGACTTGTACCTCAGTCTGAAGCGAGCATGAGAGGAAGCACAGGTGAGGATGCTGTGCAAGCAAAGCACGAAGGGCAGGGCAGGGCTGTGCTGCCCTGGCTATCAGCGAGATCAGCTGCTGCGGGGACCCCGAGCCGTGGGTTTCATTTCAGCACAAAAACCCATTTCAGCCAAGCTCGAAATGAAAATCCCCCTGGAGCTGGCCTGCCAGAGTCCCAGCAGCAGCAGCAGCAGCAAGCTGGAGCCTGGATCTCTTTGATAGCAGGGCAGAGCCGGAGGAAGTCCTCTGCAGCCCACAGGCTCCCAAACTTCGAAGTCGGATGCCTGGGGGCTGCTCTGGGCATCCCTGGGGATTTCCTTGGCTTGCCTGGGGCTGGGATCAGAGCCGGCTCTGCAGCAGTTGCCAGGCCTGCCAGTCTGGGATCTGCCAGCCCTCGTGCCCATTGCCTTTCATGTTTGCTTAACACTACTTTCTAACTCAGGAGCAAATCCCATACTGCAAAAGAAGATCCAGCCCCGGTCTTTTTCCACACCACCCCCTCCCCTTTTTTTTAATGATTATCTTGAACGGAACTCATAAAGGAAAAGGAAAAAAGAATGCTTATGGTTTCACAGATAAGCAAAACAGCCCGTGACCACGTCTTGTGTCCCAGCTTCTGGGAGCCAAGAGCAGATCTCAACGGCCACACCACACTGCTACATCTCACCGCTCCATTTCTCTGCAAGTTGTTTCAAAAGCATCATCATAAGCCCAGAAAGCACATCCTGCTGTCAGCAACCCGGTGCCACCATTGGAGGGGGGAATTAATTTTCGCACAGACAGTAGTGGAACTACTCCAGATTTTACATTAGTGTCACTTTACTGGGGGTGACTTTCAATTTGCTCCATTAGCAGCCCTGAAGCCACGCTGGAGCAGATCCAGCAGGGATGCCGCAGCCAGCCAGGGCTGCAGTGACTCCAGATTCCAGCAGAGTAACCCACTGGAATGGGGGAGTCACACGGGAGGGAGGCAGGAGCTGCCCAACCTCTGCTGGCACAGCACAGACAAACCAAAGCCGCCAATTCCAGCTGAATTTTTCACTGGGTTGACCGACAGCAGAACGTGACTTCAAGTTTCTACAGGACGTGAAAACCCACACTAAAACACACAGAGAATTCCTCCCTAACATCCTAGAAAGGGTTTTGGAAGAACCAGCCCACGCTGGCTCTGCTGCCACCAAGGACGCCTTGCTGGGGCTCGGCAGAGGTGGGATGGGGCCCACCATCCGTACACAAGTGATAAAGTGCATCCACTCTCCAGTCCAGGGCACCACTGTACAATGTCCATCACTGACGTTTACTTCAAGTATCAAATAAAAAAAAATAAAATAAAATGAGGTAAAACGGAACCGAAAGAGCAAACAGGCCGCCTCGCCACCCCCACAAGGGAAGGACCAGGCGCTTGATTCCACCGAGCATGAACCCTCCTGGAAAGTGCAGGAGACATCGTGCCCCGCTTCCCCAAACACCCCGGGCGTGCCAGGAGGGGCTGCCCGGGCAGGGATCTCAGATTCACAGTGCTATTTATACGCAGAAACCGAATGACGACTGTCTTCATTCCTGTCCTGACCTATTGCATGGCTTTGCTGAGTGATGAATGCTGGTAAAAAGGCTGCCCCAAGCCATCCCCCCCCAGAGCAGGCACCGTCAGGGAGCGAGGGGCGGCCACCGTGCTTCTCAAAGGCATCTGTGTGGATGCTCCCGAGCTGCGGGAGGTCCGTGGGTTTTGCTACGGCTGAGCCACGACGCAGAGAGGAGCAAAGGCTAAACCCAGAGGGAACCAACTTCCAAGGGTGTTTCCTTCGTGGCGCTCGGCTGTGCTTAATGACAACGTTGCCTCTTGGGCGTTTCTTTCCCAGTTCTCTCCTTTAAGCAGAGATTTTGGTGCGGTGAAAAAGCTTCACCAGTACTCCAGAGAGAAGTGTTGGCCTGTCTCTGGAATGGATGGAGCTGCTGGCAGGGGCATGGGCCATGTCCTGCCCCAGTGCTGGCGCCAGGGCCGCCTTGCCCTGCCCTGCAGTGCTCAGAGTGGCTCTGCCATCGCAGTACCCCCCGTGTGCTGCTGGCTCAAGGAGCCCTTGCTCCTGCTTTTGGCACTGCAGGGGCTCAGGGTCCATCCAGAGCACAACACGCTGTGCTAAGAACGGCCTTCAGCCTCCGTGCTCCTGCAGCCAAAAACCAGGCATGTGCCACGAGTGTCACTGTCCCCTGAGCGGGACAGCACCGGGGCAGCTGTCGGGAAGCAAAGCTAGAGGGATCAGGGATGTCATGGCCCATCACGGCTGCAAGAATGATGCCAGCAGAGGCTTTTCCAAAACATCTCACCCGCAGCTCCGCAGCTCCAAACTTGACGTTTGGAGGGCCAAGCAAAGAAACACCCAACGAACCAAATCTCCTGGAAGATGCCACGTGCTGAGCAAAGTGAGCTCATCCCGAGGCGCGCGGCGTCTTCCCGGTGCAACGCAGCCGGGGGTGAGAGAGAACCAAGAAAAAGAAAGAAAACAAACAAAGAGGGAACAAACCAACCCTAATGCCCTGGCACTGCCCAGTGCAAGGGCAGAGCGTCTGCCCGGCACCTCGCTGCCTTCCAGCTCTGTCTGTCACCTTACAGAGGGGAGATCACCCAATCTTCCTTTCCTTCTCCTTCCCACCTGGGATGGTCCCACCTGCCCATCCAGGGATCTTCTCACACCTTTGGTGCTTGGAGAAGTTCAAAAACCAAGAACAGCCCAAGGAAAGTAACAGCAACTTTGAAACATTTTTCTGCAATTTCCTGCTCCGAGCCCAAGGCTGGAAGTCAGAATAAGGCAAAAATTAATGGCCTAAAACTTCCTTATTTTGTTCCATGACTAGCCAAATCTGTCTATTTTTATTAAAAAAGCAACATAAACCCCCAAACGTATCTTTTTAAAAAAATACATATTATTAGGTCCCTTTTTTTTTCTTTTTTTTTTTCCCCTCTATAAAAATAACTTCAGGACTTTGATTGACAGAAGGTACCAATTGGTGGTCGTTATTTTGTTAGGCTTTCAGTCATTTATTTGTTTGCTTCAGAAAAATAGTACCAAAAAAAGATGGAATTCCTGGGGAAGTTAACAATGATCATGTTCACAAGTTTATTTTACATTCTGCTCTGTCTGGGATCACTTGGATCTACTATAGATTAAACAATATGGATAGCATCTACTATTTGAACTAGTTAATTTTTTTTTAATCTTTACTCTAGGATTATATGAAATAAATTTGAGTGTTTATTATTATTATTATTATTATTAACATTTTTTTTTTAATACCCATCAATGCAAACCTTTTATTTTTTTTTTTTCTTCTCATTTTTGGTTAAAAAACAAATGAACAAACAGAAAAAAACAACAAATATTATTTTAAAATGCTTCTTTGAAAGGCAACAGAGCAGAAGCATCACCCCCCCTCCCACCCCCCGTCTTCCTGCTGCTTCGGGAGGGGGAGCAGGGCACAGGCTGGATTCGGGGTGGGAGGGGGACAGAATTCCCCCACTCCCCAGCCCACAGGGAGGTCATGGCTGCTCAACACATCCCTAAAGCAGCTCCTGGGACAAGATCCTGTGAAACACTTCAGGATGTGCCGGAGCCAAGCGCGTGCTGAAGTGCTTTCCTGGATTCAGGGAAGCTCGGAACCCAGCCGGGGGCTGGCTCCCATTGCTCTGGCCGTCCCTGCCATCCGTGTCTTGCAGGAGCTGTGCCCACCCTGCCTTGGGGGAGCACATGGGGTGACCTGTTCCCCACCCAGGATGGGCTGGAGCTGGCTGGGAGCTCTGTGTAAGCCGAGTCAAAGCACCACGACAAGCCCCCACAGCACGAGCTCCAAAGGAATGACCACGGATGTTCTCAAGGTCATGCCTGGCCTCAACGCTGGGACCAAACCCTCCTCTGTCCCTGCAACCCGCCCAGCACAGGAAGAGACGGAGCCAAAGCCTAAAGGGAGGCACAGTGAGCACCCAGAGGGTCTCCAGAGCCCCCCACGAGCGTGTCTGTGCCAGTGGTGGCCATCAGTCCTGCCCGGCAAGGACCACAGATCCTCACATTACACTGGGCTCTCTGCAAGCAGATCAAGGACAAAACTCCTCTGGCTCCCTGGGATGGGATCAGGCTGGCAGTGCTGAGGAGGAGGAGGGCAGGGAGGGCAGGTGGGCAGTGCCAGCTTTGCCTTCTGAGCACCCAGCTCTCCACAAGGCCCTGTCCCAGGGAACCACAGCAGGAGCAAACCCAGCGCCCGCTCAGGTGGGGTTGGAGCCTGGGATGCTCAGGGTGCCCGGGAAAGGCTGTGCCACAGCAGGGCCAGGGATTGCCAGGGCCAGCAGGGAGTGATGCCACCCAGAGACTGCCCCAGAGCCAGCCCCGAGCCAAAGTCCACCCAGATGCTGACCCTTTCCAAGGGGACTCCCAGATGGAGAAGCCACAGGATGGGGGCACAGGCTTGGGTTTATAGTGGTTTTTCTCTTCTACTTCTCTGCTTTTAATTACCTTTTTTTTTTTTTTTTAACTCCTTTTTTTTTCTCCTTTTTTTTTTCCTTTTTTTTTCTTTTGTTTAAATACATCCAACTGTGTTAATTTCTTATTTGTGGAAAGGGCTATCTGCACCATAACTATCACCTTTACATACACACACGCACACACGAAAAAGGAAACATATATTAAAAACACTTTTTAAGCAATACTCTGGATACAAATGTATTTTTTAACCTACATATATTCTAAACCTTCTAAACTTTTAAGGATCACTTTATCATAAAATAAAATATCCTTTTTTCTTATAATAAATTACCTAATAAAAAGTATTTTTATTAGCCCAGTTCCTTGCTACATTTACATGTAATAAATGCATTTATTAAAATAGAATATTAAATTATAAAGAAATGTTCTAATTTTAAAATCTTAATCTTTTTTTCCCTCCTCTCTCTCTCTTTAAAAAACACCAGGAAATGCATCAAAATAAACCCTTCAAACACCAAACAAAACAGGTTGGAGCATTTTGATTTCAGAGGTTAACAACATTAACAGTCTGAGCCTTTGTACGTATGAAGATTATTATTTTTTTTTTAAGAAAGAAAGAAAAGAGAAAAAAATAATAGATATCCCTCCAGCTGAAAAATACTTTTGCAAATGGGAGCTAGGACAAGATATTTTTTTTTTATAGTATCTCCTCATTAACTATAAATCCAATTCTGGTTTTTTTTTTCTTCTGTTATAATACACATTATTCTCTATATAATTGATGTCGATGAGTATTTACTTCATCCCTCCATTTCCCTTCTGTTATGTTTTGTCACCCGCTCCCCCGCACCATCCCTTGGCCAGGAATCACCGGAGACGCAAATTTTGGGGGACGTGGCACCATCCCTACACCCCTCTGCCCTGCTCACATCTCCCCACCGTGCCAGCACCGGGGAGCCCTGGCTCCCACAGCCCCCAAAACACGGCTGGGAGGTCACATCCACAAGGAGAGGTGGCAGGATGAGTCCCAAACCCAGCACGGCCCTCGAGCTTCTCGTTCGCAGCCGGTGCCCAAGTTTGGCAAAGCACACGTGGGAATCCCAGCGCTGAACTGTCCCCCCCTTCCACCACGTGAGGGCTGATCCTGCTGGGAGCTGGGCACGTCCTGCCAGCAGCTCAGCACCTTCCAGGGTAGCTCAGCACCTCCTGCTCTCACTATCCCAGCCCCGGCCTTTGGGCACCTGACGTGGGTGCCACCACCCGCGCCCTCGTGTCGCTGCCTCGCCAAAGATCAAAGCACCACTGGCACTCCCACGGCACGGCACGGGTCACCTCGGTCCCCAGCCTGGCTCCACCAGCCCCACGGGATGATGCAAATCCCAGGGAACTCCCCACTCCACAGCCGGGCCGAGGGGAAAGCAGCAGCACCCCTTTGGCCCCGGCCCCCCTTGGTGGGGTGCCCGTGTCCTGTCGTCGCTCCCGGGCACCCAACCCCGCTTTGGTGGGACATGAGTGTTGCAGGATGGAGGTCTCAGGGACCTGGCTTCCCACAAGGATCTTGCTGCTCTCCTAACCCAGAGGAAGAGTCGGTTTGGGTGTGTCAGGTCCTGGTTCTACATCTGCCTCCCTCCAGCCCAAGCACAAGTGGGGTGTCCCCATGGCTCCAGCGCCCCGAGGGTGTTAATCCCTGGGAAGGATCGTGGGGGCAGCTGAAGCCAGAGGGGTTCAGTCCAGCTGGTTCACACTGCACCAAGGGATGTCACCAAGGGCATCCTGGTGGTGGAAGGGAAAGGGAGAAGTGCAAGGACCCGGCTCAGCGGGCGCTGCAGGAGGAGGGGGCTGTCTTTAGTTATTCGTTATTGCTGGTGAATTAGACCAACAAGTCATTTTTTTTTTTTAGTCACCTATCAAGGAAGATACAAGTCAGAGCAAATAGTTAAGGTCATGGGCATTTTTCTTGTTTTTTGTTTTTATTTTTTTTTTTTTTTAAAGATTTTGATATATATACATATATTTAAAAAGAGAGAAAAAAGAAAAATTTACGCAAATTTTGTTGTTTAAGCCCCACAACCGGGCTCCCCATAGATGCCAACAGGCAGGGC
>VWYO01027630.1:71057-88150 GCA_013400275.1 Rhadina sibilatrix
GACCGGCTGTGACACGGTGAGGGGTGGGGGGGAGCTACAGGGGACACGAGTGGAGAGACTGAACGGGCACCCACGGTGACACGGGTGGAGCGTGATGTGCGGGAGCGCCCGGGACACGGAGGGGAGGTTGCTGTGGGGTGCGGTGGGTGGAGGGGTTGTAGGGCTGCGTGTAGGGGCTGCGGGGGCACCACGCGGTGCCACCAGTGGAGGGGGCAGCAGGAGGATCCACTGTGTCACCGGTGGACGTGCTGTGACACGGGGCTGGGGGGGTACATGCGGTGACACGGATGAGGGAGGTGCGAGGGGACCAGCTGTGCAGGGGACTGCGTGGGAAGCCACTGTGACACGGCTGGAGGATGATGCAGGGGGATCAGGGTGAAAGGGACTGTGGTGGGACCTGCTGTGCAATGGGTGGAGCGGGCTGCAGTGGGATCCCCTGTGTCACTTGTGGAGGAGGCTTCTTGGGGACCCACCATGGAACAGGTGGGTGGAGTGGCTGCATGGGGGCCCACTCTGGGTTCCATGAGAGACTCGCTGTGCACACCCCTGGCATGGAGGGATCACAGGAAAGAAGGGTCATTGAGGGGACACCCCACTGGGTTCACCCAGAATGGAGGGGTCATGAGTGGAAGGGGTCTATGTGGGGACCCACCATGTGCCCCCCCACTCTGGAGGGGTCATGGGTGAATGAGGGTTTGTGTGGGGACCTGTTGTTGCCCACTCATGAGGGGGTACTACAGAGGTCTCCAGGGCTGTGATCCATCCAGAGATCCACAGGGACAACAGGGATCCCTGGGAGGGGTGGTGGCTTGGCAGGGACGCCTCAGGGTGAAATTGCATGGGTACAGGCTAGCAGGGCACCAGGGTCACCGGGGTGAATGGTGGGACAATGGGGCAGGAACCCTCTCCCATGGACAAAGACCTCACTGCTTCGTCCTTGTGCAGGACGACTCGGCCTTCCAAAAGGGCTCCCCACAAACATGAGGACTCCAGTCTTGCAACGGGAAGACCCCTGACACAGCCACGAGCATGTGAGGGACAATACTGCACGTCCACCAGACCTGGGAATTATGGACAAGAAGAAGGGGAAGCCCCCCCAGCCCCCCAAGGCCTTGCTGTGCTCCAGGCACTGCGAGGCTTGGTGAGGCTGCTGGGGCTCAGCTCCCCACCCTTGGCTCCGTGCCCCAGCAAAGCCCCTTTTCTGCAAGACTGGGAATGCTGGGGTGGGAGGTGGGGCGTGGGACAGCCCTGCTCCCTGGGCTGCCCTTTCTCATTGAAATGAGGAGGATTCAGCGTGGAGGGAAGAAGCATTGACAAGAAGCATTGACAATCGCTCCCCCAGCTCCCAAGCCAGCCGGGCTGGGCGGGTGTGTGTGCGAGCACGCGGTTCTCCCCTCACCCCCTTTCTTCCCTTTGAATCAAACCAGATGTCTCCCATGAAATGAGATTGCCAGAGCTCACACTGGAGAGGGACAATGCAGAGGGATGCGAGGCTCACATCGCGCTGCAGCTCTGGCAAAGGCAAAGGCTGCGGCGAGGGCTGGGGGCTGGTGGCACCGGTGCCTTGTCGCTGGGGCTGGACCTTTCTACCCCCCTATCCCATATCCTTTGTGATTTGCTCTCTCTGGCTCTGGGATCCTTACAGGAAGGTGTTTTTGTTGTGTTTTTTTTTTTTTTTTTCTTTCCCCTTCCCTCCCCTTTCTGGGTCTACCAGCAGAAGATCTCAGCTGCTTCTAAACTCGGCAGATGGGGCACCCAGCACAAGGAGATGGCTCATCCACTGACTCAGCCGGTAAGGTGCTGCTGGAGCTTTCCCTGTGAGTCTGCCCAGGCACTTTGGGAAGGGAAATTTTTGCTTTCAGTTTGGTTTTGGCGTCCAGGTTTTCCCTGGATGTGTAGTACAAACTCAGGGAGATGCTGGGACACCGGCAGCTGGAGGGGCTGCTGCTGGCAGGTCACCTCTGCAGCAGGAGCTGGTGTGGAGTGGCTGCGGGTTAGAGTTTGTGGCAGTTGTGCACAAAAAAGAGGGGGAAAAAGTAAATCTAAGGGGCAAGAGAACACACCCACTGCTGTGTTTCATGCAGCTCATTTTTGGTCGTGATTATAGAAAAGTGTCCTGAATTAGGCTTTATTGTTTGGGGGTTTTTCACCTTTGTGTGTCTCAGGTCTCACTCCTGAGAGTGGCAGTTTGGGATGTTTTCCTTGGTGGCAGTTTGGGATATTCCTTCTTCTAAGAGGTGTCATCTGTTTGTGTTGGGATGAGATGGATGGTGGCTCCATAGGGCATCACAAGGCGAGTTTTGGCAAGTTTTAACACAGGCACTCAGCCGGGTGTGCCCCGTTCAATTGGCCAGAAATGTGCATTTAAATGCTCAGGGACATTCACACACACACACACACTGCTGGTTCCCTTGCACACACCTGCTGGCTGTGGCTCACTCCACGCTTACAACCAGGTGAAATCCTTGTGTGTGTCTGTGGAAGCACGTGCTACAGGTGCAAACACAGAACTGTGTACCTTGAAATACGTCCACAAACATATGAAATATGTGTTTGTGCATGAGGTGTTTGTATGCACGCACGTCTCCAGTGTGGGAGAGGATCATGTGTGTCCATGTGCTGGAACACACCTGGTGGTGATGAAACTATGGTGTTCTGCCCTGTAAATTGTGTAAATTATGGACTTTTCACTTGGTCAAGCTGGATCTCATGGGTGAGGCTGGTAGCAATGCCTGCCCTGGAAGAGAGCAGGTCATTTTAGGGACGTGGTTTTGCTCCCACTTCCATTTTAATTTCTGTCGTGGAGGTCTCAGGTGAAGGAAGTGCCCCTGGAAAATCAGAAAGTGAAAGGGAAAAAGGTAAAAACTATGGAGCTCCAGCTCTGAGCATCCCAGCAGCGTGAGCCAGATCCAGAAGTCACCAAACTGACTAAAAAGTTTGTGTGACTCCAAAAAAAAAAAAAATTGAAAATTGAGTTTCTTTTCATTTGCCTTCTCCTGGGGCTGTCAGATTTCGCTCTGGTTGCATCACCTTGCTTTTCTGCACAGCCACAACGTCTAGAAACTTACTTTTAAAAAAACAAAAATTCCTACTCGCGCAGATTCACATGACTCACAGAGCTGGGAATTTAAGGCAACCAGAAAACGCTCGTAGAAAAATCACAGGAACTGGCAACATGGGCAGTGACTAATCCTGATGGATCCCCGATAGCAGCATCTCAGTTCATACAATATTTTGGGGGCGTAGCTGGTCTACAACCAAGACTTTGATCCTCTTCCCAGTGATAGCAGCTGCTTGGGAATGATCTTACCTCCCGTCTGGCATCGCTGCCTCTGGGGAAGCTGGATTTCAGGAGTAATTCAGGTTAAAGTTAGCTCTGCCAGGTGGCTTGAAGCAGCTCGACGAGCTGGAGTAGGTCATAGGGGCTCATGTCGCAGGGCTGTTGGGGGCTGGATCATTCCCAGCTCCCTGGATAGAGGGGTAAAAGGTTGTTTTGGGGGTGGGGGCAGGTAGTGCTGGATTCAGGGTTTCACCATGGGTGTAGTCTCCGCACAGCTCCATCCACTCAGCGAACACCCCTGCCGAGGTTTTGGCAGAAACACGGCGTTTCTAGTTTAAAAAAGCAGGGTATTTCCAAATGCTTTAAAACCCACATCCCCCTGAATTACTGTCGGGGGTGGGAGGAAGTATTAATTAAAGCCAGGGACAGCAGCAGAGTCCTCGGAGCAGAGGGGTCGGGATCAGGCAGAGGCATCACTTGCCCCTTCCCGAGGCAGGAGAAGGATCAAAGGAAAAAGGGAGAAAACTGCAAAAACTGCAGCTGCTGCCGGTGCCAGAGCCGTCGGGGAGGGGTGGCCGGGCACCACGGCTGGTGACAGAAAGTTCTGTGGGAGGCAGGGATACAGCTGACATCCACGGAGAAGGTGCCAGCAGCCTGTCCTTAGGCAAAGACAGCGGCTGAGAGTCACCACCAAGAGCCGGCGCGGAGAGAAACTTTCCGGGTGAATTTGTGTCATCAACGTGAAGCCAAATTTGGCATTTCCCAGCGCTGCGTCCCTCTGCCCACTGACATGACCCAAGTCTGGGGGAAATGTGGCAGCTGCTAGGAAAGGTTTCATGCTGTGGAAGCATCCCACAGACTGAGGTGATGAGCTGATGGTGGGGAGGACAGGGGGAGCAAACACCTGCTTGGAGCCGGGACACCTTTTTTAGGCTTTTCTTCATTTTTGTCTTACATAGAATCATAGAATATCCCGAGTTAGAAAGCTCAAGCTGGGATGCCATCACCACGAGTGGTTTGAGACATCAGATCCCTGTCCCTGGACGGGTCATTTCAAGAATTGCTCAGCTGCACGTGAAAGAGAACTATCCCAAATGCTGGAAAGCTGGAAGGGCTCCCTTCCACTCTGAGCCCTGTGTGCTGGCTGACCCCTGAAGCACACGGTTCAGGGGAGACTCTGCACTCCGTGGTGGCCAATCCACCCAGGAAGTCCCTCCAGCCCCGTCTGTGGCCACCACTGTCCCTACAATTCATCTGCTGGCTGTTGATGTTAAACCTCTTTGCTTTGTCAATGGGACTGGCAGCAAGAGGAGTCTCACTGTCCTTACGAGGATCCTAAAGTGCTTTGCAAACATTTGTTAATTAAGCTGTTCTACGAGATAAGTAAATTAGCACAAAGCCTGATCCAAAGCTCCTTGAAGTCCATTGGTTTTGTTGAGTCCAGGTCCATGGGATCAGGCCCAGGAGACCAGATTTTAAAACCCCTCAATTTTGTTAAGAGCTCAGCATATTGGCTGCAGATGGGTGCTAAGCTACAGGGACAATCTGGCGCTGGGATCTCCAGTGCCCCACCCTTGGTAGATTTGGTTGTGTTTGTAACGTGGAGCGTTTGGACTTTTAATCACGAGGGGTTCTTTTTTTAAAACTGCACTAAGGTTGCTGAAGAAACTTCTGCTGAACTCTGGATAATTTTAGGTCTGGGATCAAAATGGGGTGTTCAGTTTCAAGGTCACACTCTCCCCTTATCCCTGCTGCTTATACACGTGGATCACTTTCCAAGGAACCCATTTTCCTCCCGTCGGAATCCCATCTTCTGCAAGAAAACAATTCCCAATTTCGATTTCTAGAAGATCGGCATCACCATGCCTTTACTCGAGCATGTCCCCTTCTGAATTTTGTCCAGGGGCACGTCGGGGATTTGGCACTTGCCTGTGTCTGAACCTCCATCAGCCCAGAAATGCTAAATCACAGATTAGCTCCGTGAGCATCACACCCACCTCCACCGCCGTGCCAGTGGGGGCCGGTTGCCTGCGTGTGCTCCCACTGCCTGCCTGGTGCATCCTCCAGCACTCAGATGCTTCCTTGGGCATGTCAAACCCAAGGCCCATGTGTTGACCAGATGGTCCATGTGTGCCCAGCGAATCCAACACGTCCAGGATGTGTTGGATTCGCTGCGCATTCACTGTCAAGCTGTGCGGCGCATGTGCACGTATTTCCATCCAGGAAATCTTGAAGGGAAATACTGCAGCTTCATCCAAGGAGACTCACCTGGTCTCCTGTTATAGCCTGACAGATGAGCCCTGTCTCTAAGGGTCCACCTGAGAGAGGAGGATGAGCCATATTCTGAGGACAAAGGGAAACGGTTTCAAACTAAAAAGAGGGGAGATTTAGATGTTAGGAGGAAGTTCTTCCCTGTGAGGGGGGTGAAGCACTGGCACAAGTTGCCCAGAGAAGCTGTGGATGCCCCATCCCTGGAAGTGTTCAAGGCCAGGTTGGATGGGGTTTGGAGCAAACAGGGATAGTGGAAAGTGTCCCTGCCCATGGCAGGGGGATGGAACTTGATGGGCTTTAAGGACCTGTCCAACCCTAATCATCTCATGATTCTATGATTCTACAATTTCTTGTCTTGTTTCAAGTGAGTCACAGAGTCAAACCAGCCTGCACTAGGTGCAACAAGAGTGGCACTGGCATTTCTGTGAGCTACACACGAGCTCCCTCAGCACAGTCACATCTTCCCACTTGGAGACTCAGTGCATCCACTTTTAATGCTCCTTCTACGTTATGAATTGTTTTAAATGAAAACAGGGAAGTTTATAGGAGGGGCGATGCCCAATGAAATCCCACTTTTTCAGGAACATGGATGTGGGTGGTGTTGGCTATTTTTAGCCAAAGAAGGCCAACAAAGAGTTTTGAAGCGTGGATTTGGTGCTGGAGAGGAGTGACACTGATTATTCCCACTCACAACATATACAGTTAAATACACGTAAAACAGATTTTTTTTTTTTTTTAACCTTTTATCTGGGTGTTTTCTTGCTGTTTATAAATCTCAGGTGGAGTTGGTATGCACGATCCTTAAGTCTTTTGTGTCTTTCTAAGCAATTTCTTTCAAGTCATGCAGCAGGTCCAGGGCGTAGTCCAGAAAGCCACCATCCTGTTTTTTTCTCCTCTGGCCGAGTGCTATCACTCCAATTTTGTGCAGAAGCACCTTCCCCCTGTCTCACTGCCTCAACTTTTCCCCATCATATTCCACAACGGTTGCTGCACGTTTTGACAGAGATGAGGAAATTCATTACGTTGCAGGTGATGCCTCCTTTCCAAGGAGCCTCTAATCACCCTGTCGTGCTCCAGAGCTCTTCCTGTCGATGCTAATTTTAGTCTCACATTGGAAGTTGCTGCCGGCTGCTCAGGATGGGATGGAGCCTGAGCTTGAGCAGGTGTGTTGCAATCCTAATGCTGCCCCAGCATCCTGCGTGGCCTGGCAGTCTGGATGTCAGACCTTGCTGGGGAAAATCTAAGGAACACATCTCAGCACCTTTTTTTAGCTGTTCTGCGCTTGTTTATGCTGGTCCAGGATGGCTAATGACTCTCCAGGGCACAGCAGGGACAGTGGGGACCTGCTTTTCTAATAGTTCAGTCTCGTGCAGGCAACCTAAACCAAGGCCAGGTTTTCCCCAGGCATTCACCTCCTGGCTCTGCCTGTTGGGCAGGCTCCTGTGGGAAAGCTGAGGGATTCTGAGAGAGCAGGTCCTTGCTCTGCTGTGCAGAGAAGACCTTGTCAGCGCAGGGACTTTGGGCACAAACAAGCAGGTGACACCGTCAGGCCTTTGCATTTATTTTCTCTCTGCGGTCGCAGATCCTTTTGGAAGCATCTCACAAGCTTGAGAAGAGGGTGTTTTATCATGGCTGTGGTGACAGCAGCCTTGCACTGCTGCTAACACTGCTTTTCGGGGTGTAGGTTGATGAGTGGGACACAAGGACCTGAGAGACAGAGCGGAGGGACCCAGAGAAGCTGTGGCTACCCCATGCCCTTGGCTGAAACCGAGTTCTGAGGAAACCTAAAGCTCACCCAGTCCCAGCCCCTGCCATAGGCAGGGACATCTTCCACTGTCCCAGGCTGCTCCAGCCTGGCCTTGAACACTTCCAGGGATCCAGGGGCAGCCACAGCTTCTCTGGGCAACCTGTGCCAGGGCCTCACCTCCCTCACAGAGAAGGGAGGAATTTCCTCTAAATATCCCATCTAACCCTGCCCTCTGGCAGTGGGAAGCCATTTCCTCTTGTCCTGTCCCTTCAGACCCTTGTCCAAAGTCCCTCTCCAGCTCTGTTGGAATCTCCTTTAGGTGCTGGAAGCAGCTCTAAGGTCTCCTTAGAGCCTTCTCTTCTCCAGGCTGAATTCAATCACATTAAAAGTTTCTTAAGAGTTCTCTTCACCTCTGCCTCCCAGGGGTTAACAGTCCTGGAAGTGCTCTGATTTCTAGGTTTAAAAACCGGGAGGAACAAGGTCTTTGTCCAGCCTGGTGTAGACATCTGGTCTCAACCCACCTCAGTTTTGCCCAGGCACCACAGCGTGCTGCTGCGCCAAGCACATGGCAAGGCAGAATCAGGCCCTGAGCCAATTTACCCCTTCTTCTTATCAGTCTAGACATCCTCATTATCCAGATAAAAGTCTGATCCCTCACTGAATCCCACTAAGCTCCTGCCTGCACAATACTGAAGGCAGAGGGCACTCGCCCTCACCCAGGACTCCCCTGCGGGTGGGAGATGCTGCCCCTGGCTCCAGTTCCTCTGCTGGGAGCAGGTCGAGGGGTGAGCATCCATTATTCCGAGTGCTTTACCAAAATTACAAGTCGTTCCTAATGCTTTGATTACCATTATTTAATAGATCCTGTTAATTATTATTATTATTATTGTTATTAATTTGCTTTAAAAGCAGCGTTTCCATAGCAACAGGGAGACGTGTGCTGCTTTCCAGGCACACATCAAGTGGACACAGTTCCCATCTCTTCTTCCTCACTGGGCTGGCAGCCTCACCTCAGGGCTGGGTGATGGAAGGGGGGCTGTGCTTTGCTCCCTGAGGGGATAATACCAGCAGGGCCATCCAGGAAAGATGAGAGCACCAATCTCTGTCACCAGAGAGTCCCTTGTGCCATTAAAAAGTTCCTCTGGGATGCAGATTTTGTGCCTAAATGCCGCAGATGCCCCCAGAGGACAGAGCAGGTGTGGTAATGTTTGTGCCTCTGTGTGACCCAGGAGCGAAGGCGTCGCTGCTGATTCCCACATCACTGATTCCCAGGACTCCAGCTCTCCCTCAGAAAATGCCTTGTCTCCTTTCACGTCTTCCAGTCAGCTGCAGAAGGAGCAGGAAGCCAGGGGCAGAAGCCCAGCAGACCTGGCTGGAGGATGCCAAATCCCAAAGAGGTCTGCAGTGAGTTGGGGGCCGCTGTCTACAGGCATCCTTGTGGTGAGAGGGAAGTGCAGGGATTGCTGCCGACTCCTCTGGGGTGTGTTGAAGGCTTTGCCAAGGCTGGGGAGGTAACAGGTGCACGCTGCTTTGTAGATTTTTCACCCTCAAGGGGTTTAAACACTGAACTCATGTTTAAAGTTGGTCTCTGACCCATCACATCCCACACTGTGCCCAGCTGGCCTTCACCCCACACTGCCACAGTCACTCCTCCCAGGAGGGATGTGCATACTCATTCACACCCTGACTGCCAGTAATCTGTGCTTTCTTCTTTTCCATCTCAGCTGGAAGAAGAAGGAGCAGGGAAGGCGATTCTTCAAAGGGCTGCTCTTGTGTTTCAATCACAGGTGAGGCAGCTGGTCACCCCTGAAAACCCCTGAATTCCTCTATGTTCATTACAACGACTGTCAAGGGTCTCCCTCCAGCATTTTAGGGAACTCAAACATCAGTTATGGAAGCCAACCCCATTCCCAGAGCACAGTGGCTCTGGCATGTTTTCCCCAGGCTTTGCATCATCTTTCCAGTGGAGTTTTCCAGCTTCTGGGGGGCTGAGGGGCTGGGGGTGTCATTTGCCGGGGACCATGTGCCCCCCTTGGTGGTGGAGATACCTGCATGTCAGGCTGTGTCCTTGAGAGAGAAGTTTACAGCAGAGGAGATGACAGAGGCCAAGGTCAAGCTTTAGCCAGGAGTGGGCACGTTCTGAGCTCCAGCAGTGCTCAGGGAGAGCCTGTACCCAGCCATGGCTCCAAAACAAGCTGCAACACTAATTGCTGGCAGCCAGAACACAGGGCCCAGCACTGGAGAGCCCACGGGGACCACGGCTCCATCTGCCCAAGCTAAAGGAGTCCCTGGAGGGCTGGAGCCAGACATGCTGTCACCTTATCCCTGCTGGTCCAGGTGGCCCCAAGGGTTGCACCAGGCACAGACACACATCCCCACACCGCTCTGGGCGCTCTGTCTCTGCCTCCTGCTGGCAGGTCATCACCAATTCGTTTGCCCACCGCTTTCTGTCTTGCCAGAGCGGTGGAAATCCATCGTCTTCGTGAAGGTTCCAGCCAAATTCAGCAGCTCCTCAACGGGGGTTTGGAAGCTGCAGCCTCAAGGAACACCAGCAGTGACACCCGGGCAAGCAGCAGCACTCAAGGCACTTGCTGTAAAGCTGAAAACGCTTGCTCCACAGTAGCACATCCCACATTATTCCAGTTCACCCTGCTCCCCTGGGGCAGTGCGTTCTGTGGGGCTGGGAGAGGGGATTACCCTGCTCAGCCCCGGGGAGAGCAACTCCCGGCAGCTTTTCCTGCTGCTTGGGGACAAAAACGGGGGTGGCAGGTGGCTGGGACAAAGCCTCATGTCACTGTCACCCCCCGCCCCGTGCCAGCTGTGGCATCATCCCCGGGGTTCAGGGGTTCTGGCTGCCCTGATGTGGCTCGGTGGGGCGCAGGTGTGTCCACATGAGACCCACGGGGAGCGCGGTGGCACCGCGGTGCTGCGGGGAGCCCCGTGCACAAAAGCTGCGGGACGGACGGACGGACGGACGTGCCCGCGCCTCCCCCGATCCTCGAGAAGTGGAGAAACACAAAAGAGAGAGGCAGGAGGGCTGGGAGCGGTGGGAGAGAGGGAGGGAGGGAGAATCCCCCATGCCCGGAGCTAATCCCAGCTCCTCTAGGAGAGGGATCTCGAATAACAACCGTCAGTGGTCGAGGCCATATGGATTTGATTTAATAACAAAGCAGGGGGAGCTCGGGATCTTTTCGGAGCCTGCCAAAGGGCCGGATCCTCGGCAAGCAGCAAAGGGCCAGCCAAGCGGTGTAAATCCGAGCGTGAGCTGCTGCTTCCCAAAATGCCGGGATTGCCTCGGCTCTGGGAGCATCCTCTGCTTCTCGGGAGCTCCCGGTGTCCCGGCCACAGGGCAGCGCCAAATGCACGGGAGGTTCTGGGTTTCTCACGTGGTTACAGCCAGGAGGGAAAGGGGAAGGGGGCTGGGGGGGCAATTCCCGAGCCTCCCACAGCCCCAGCTGTGGTGTCTCACCACTCAGCACTGCCGTGGGCTCAGAACCCTTTTATGGATCACAGGGCAGGCGTTGGTCCTGCTTTTGCAAAGCCAGGAGGCTCCCACTGCACCCCACAGTGGCTGAAGCCTCCCACTCCTTGGTTTCAGCATCTCGGGGACAGGGAGGTGGCTCAGGACAGTGTCACCCCTGTCCCTGTGCCGTGCCAAAGGAGGAGGCTGTGGGTTGGGAGAAGGGGTAGCAGCAATGCTGATCCCAGGTTTTACCCTGCTCCTGCCTCAAATCCCATCTTGGGTTTGCCTTGGAGAGGGTGGGTGAGTGCAGGGAGGAGTTTCCTGCACATGGCAAGAATTCAGCATTTGGGCAAAGACCCCCCCAACAACTGTCTGAGGCCCCCTCCCACCCTTCCAGGATACATGGGGCCCTGTTCCTGACCCCGTTGTCAGGAGCTGCAGGCAGATGCTAGGGACCAGCTGGCTGAAGCAACACCAAAACCCCCGTATTCATTCCTGCCCCCCACGGCCCCTTTGGGATGCTCCAAAGCTGACAGGCAGGTCCTGTGGTGGGCAGGTCGGGGTGCAGCAGAGCAGCACCTCGCTGCCGGGCCGTCCCCACCGCCCTGCTGGCCACGTCTGCCAGTTGCCTCCCTGGAGATCTTGTTTCTGGAAACCGGAGCAGCCTTGGCGCTGTCCCGCCAGCTTCCCCGAGCAGTGGGAGGTGCTGCCATCAGCCCAACACCTGCAGCTCAGCCTGCGACTGCTCCCACCTGAACCGCCTGGCGCTCTGCCGCGGGAGCAATGAGATCCCGGCGCCAGTGATGCGCCGGCAAGAGCAAGAGGGGTGTTTTCTGCTCGGGGGAGGATGCCAGGGCTGTGCAGCTGGGCTGGAAGGGCACCGGGAGGCAGGAAGAACTGTGGGTCCCTCCCAGAAGCAGGTGAGCCAGGAGCCTGGCTGTGTGTGCAGAGAGGCTGGAACGCAGGAGCTCTCGCTTGCATCCCGCGTCTCCAATGGGCTGAGTGTCCTGCTCCAGCGCTCTCCTGCTCGGGGAGCTGCGCTCATCTCCATCCCCTTTCCACCTGCTCTTCGGTGGCACCGCCTCCGCTCGCTCAGGCGGGAGCTCCGGCTGGTTTCTGATTCCTGTGCCCGCCCAGCAATGCTGTTGGCAGCATGTCCCGTCTCCTGGCTGCCTCACCGGGACTATCTGCTGTCCAGGAACCTTTCCCCCTCCTCTCTCTGTTGGCAAAAAGCCCGGAAGGGGAGAACCGGGTCGGCATGGGGTGGTTGAGGGAGGCTGTGCAGCCGCTGCTGGGTTAGGACGCGGCTGTTGCTCCCCACGCCAGCGTCGAGGGGATGTCCCTGCTGCGCTGGGTGTTTGGTGCCTCAGGGACAAGTGCTGCTGGCAGTGTAGACCCCGGCGAGGGACAGCTTCTCTCCTCATCCCCTTGGGGAGATGCCAGCCTGGTATGGGAGCTCGGGACCATTTACTCCCAGCTCTGCTCCCCTAATGAGAAGCAGTCTCTCAGCCTTGGCCCCGTGCCTGTAAAAATGAATCGGTGCCACGGTGCGGCCAGAGCAGGGGGTCGGTGCAGAGGGGTGGCACGGCACAGCCAGGGGGCTGCCATCCCCTGGGCTGCCGGGAGCCTGGGGATGCTCCGGAGGGCAGCCCCACCATCCCCACGCCGCTCCGAGTCTCCCGGCTGGGACGTGGCAGAGGCCAGCGACAGCTCTGTCCCGAGTGCCAGCCTCCTTCGGGAGGCACAGGGGTGAAGCTGGCCGTGGTCAGGGCAGCCCCCCCGAGCCCACCCGGCCGGGATGCGGGGCTCGGAGCCGCCGTGTCCAGCGCTGGCCCGGGGTTGGGCTCCCCGCTCTGTACTGCGGGCAGCAGACACGAGATGGAGCTGCCGATCCCTCCTGCGCCCCGCCAGGACCCGGGCTGTGCTCAGCTGAGCCTCTCAGCTCGGCCGGGACACCCAGGGGCAGAGCACGGGCGGAATGACCTTGGCGTCACCTCCGGGGGCTGGGAGCTGCCCTTGGCCGCGGGTCCGGCTTTGGTGCCGTGCCTTTGGTGATGCAGCGCCATGGGGACTGCCCTGGGGCTGGGCTCTCACTGCCCAGGGGAGGGGAAGCAGGATGGGCCCAGCTGTGTGTCACAGCAAAACCACACCAGCGGTCAGAGCCTGGGGGTTACAGGGTCACAGGGTGGTTGGGGCTGAGGGAGAATTCAAAGCCCATCTTCCACCGTGCTGCCATGGGGAGGGACACCTTCCACTACCCCAGGTCACTCCAGCCTGGCCTCGAACAACTCCAGGGATGAGGCATCCACGGTTTCTCTCTCCCTTCTCCTTTTATCCTTTGACAGAGCAGAGGATTGTGCAGAGCCTGCAGCGTGGATGATGCTGTATAATCATTAATAATACATGACTTCATTTGCATGATGGTAATTTCCAGCATCCTCACATGAGAGCAGGGCTTGGCTTTGCAAGGGGCCGTGTATGGAAATCCTACCAGAGTGGAGATACCATGGGACCTGTTGATCACCAACACAAGTCAGCTCATCGGTGACATCAAGAGGCAGCTTGGACTGCAGTGACCAGTGACCAGTGGAGTTCACAGACCTGAGAGGTGTGGGACAGGCAAAGATTCAAGTTAGCACTGGACCCTGAATTTTAGGAAAGCAAACTGCAAGCTGTTCAAGGAGTTGGTCAATGGGACCCCCTAAGAAACTGCCCTTAAGGGACAAGGGGACAGAACAGAGTTAGTAGATCTTTAAGGACTCTTTCCACAGAGCACAAGAACTCTCAATCCACGTGAGTAAGAAATCAGGAAAGGAAGACAAGAGGCTGGCACAGCTGAGTGGAGACCTGCTGGTAAACTGGAAGGGCAAGAAGGAAATGGACAGGCAGTGGGAGGGGATCAGGACAGACAGGGATCATGGAAAGAGGACAAATGGCTTTAAGCTTTGAAAGAGTAGGTTTAGATTAGATATTAGGAAGAAATTCTTCCCCCTGAGGGTGGTGAGGCACCAGCACAGCTTGTCCAGAGAAGCTGTGGCTGTCCCATCCCTGGAAGTGTTCAAGCTTGGACAGGGCTTGGAGCAACCTGGTCCAGTGGGAAGGTGGCCCTGCCCATGGCAGGGGGGTGGAAGGAGATGGACTTTAAGGTTCCTGCTACGCCAGTCAGGCTGTGATTCTCAGATTCTGTGTGCTGGGAGAGACCATCTCTATGCAGACAAACCCCCCAGGTGTTAAGACAGTCATGGAAGAAACGGAAAAATGAAAGAATGTGCTGAACCCAGCCCGGCAAAAACCGAGGCACAGACCCCTGCATCATTGACAGATGAGCTCTGAAGACCCCAAACCTCACAGGAAGGTGGAGGGCTGAGCACTGCAGACCAGGCAGATCTGAGCATCCAGTGAGCAGGGCCAGGCTTTGCACAGGGAAGGGCAAAAGGTAGGAGTGGAGGCAGTGGAAAGAGCTCACCTCCAGCATGGAACAGGAAGACAGTTTGTGTCTTCTGGGTGTTTTCTGATTGTCCATGACTCATTCCCAGTAGGATCTGTCCTCCAGCCCCCCTGGTGTGTCACAGCACCCTCTGTTTCTGTTGCCACTGGCCCCCACAACATCCATCCTACTGCTCTCTGCAGCAGCTGGGGTCTCCAGCCAGCACAGTCCCCTTTCCTGGAACCACAGCTCCATCCTGCCCAGTCCAACCTCACCCTGTGGTCTCAGCTCTGCCCCCAAATCACAGCAGGGATCTCCCAGCTTCCCCATCCCAAACCCTCTTGAAAGAGTGGCTGAACCACAGGGCTCAGAGATCCCAACCAGCAGCGTGGGGCCCTTGGCAACAGGCAAACAAACAGCTGGTTGCTGGCCCCATCACCAGCATGATTCATGGTGAGGCCGGGAGGGCCTGCTTGGCCTCTCCTGCCTGGGATAAACTGGGATGAGGCTTTTTTTTTTTTTTTTTTAATCACATTTCTCCTTTGATGTTCGTCTGCTCATCTCCAGCTCCTACTGCCAAACCCCATGAAGAAAACTCACACTGCTCCTCCACCCAGCAGCCTGGGGATGCTGCAGAACAGCTCCCATGGGCAGCACAGGTGAGCCTTGGCCATGGAGCTCTCTGCTACAGCCCCCAGTCAAAGGTAAGCTTTAATCCCTGCAGCTGGGAGCAGAGAGGCAGAGCTGGACTTTGTGCACACAGGCCAAAATGTCACTCCAGAGGTGGGAACAGTTCATCCTGAAGCTGTTCCTGGAGATTGTTTTTCTTGTGGGATCCTTAAAGCCCCAAGCAGTGGAGACCCTGGAGCGTGAGGATGTCTTACTGCAGGAGCAGCAGCAGCCCCAGGCTGCAGTTTCTGACATCACAAGACACCCATCCTGGGGCTTCCCCGGGGACAGAGTGAAGGTGCTGGGAGCCTTGCCAACCCAGGCACACCTTGCCAAATCAGGCCAGATTTGGGGCTGGGCTGGCACCCTGGAAGATGCTGGGCAAGTTCAGCAGGGCTGTGATGAGCCCTGGAGGCAGGATGGCTTTTATCCACTTTCAGTGTGGTCACCTCCCAATGGCCTGGATCTTCTCCAGCTCTATTCTGCACAAACATCCCCTTGGCACCTCCAGTGCCCTGTAAGGAAACTGGTGAGCTGACAGCCGGGGATTCCAGGGCAGGCAGCTCTGCATCCTGTCCCTGCTGCTGGCTGCCAGACCTGCTGGGGACTCAGCAGCTCCGGTGTTCTGCATGCCAGGGTGAGCTGGCACAGACTGCAAGAGGAAAAACCTGCAAACAAACATCCCTGTGCTGGCAATCCTGTGCCACACAGGTAATGCCACGGGACTGGCTGGGGTGGGGAGGCTCCAGAGGCGTTCCCAGGCCCTGCATGGATCAGCTCATCCCTGGCAAGGGAGATCCCATCCCTGCCTGGCCATCTCCTAAGGGACATCCCTGCTTTACACCCTTTCTAGCACAAGTGCTGAGAGCGGGCAGGAATTGCCCACCAACAGATCCCTGGCTCTCCCCACGGCTGAGATGACTCTGCTGCTGCAGTGTGGGCAGCAAAGACTGATTTCCAGCTGTGCTGAGGTTCCCCTGGTTTGCCCCAAGTGTCTGGATTTTTTTTTTTAACTCCTCTGAGTCCCCCCCACCTCAGGATTGATGGGGGTGAGCCAGGGTGCCACCAGTCACTGCGGGTTTGGGGGCTGTTCCAAGGGGGTGTTTTATGGGGCTGGTGTCAATGTGTGTGTGAGCCCCCATCCCTCTGCCCCACGCTGCCCTGGTCTCGTGCCAGCCCATTGTCTTTTGGCTTTTCCTGCAGGCTCCAAGCTCGCTGCTTTGGGAAAAAAACTGGTCATGAGAATGTGAGTGTGACCCCAACCCCGCAGCGCTGGGGGCTGTGGGGGGAGCAGGAGGCTGGCTTGTTTGGGATCTTCTGTTCAGAAACACTTCTTTCAGTGAAATGGGATATTTCCAGCAGATGTTTGTGTGGTCTACTGACTTTGTGGAAAATGGGCAGGTCCATTTGCTCGATAGAAGGATCAGCAAAGCTGAAAAAGGGGTAGGAGGGCTCAGCATCTCTTCCCTCATCCCCCATGCACTTAACCCACGAGCTGAATAACGGAGCCACAAAGCAACACGACACCAGAGCAGCTTCTCCTTTAAAGCCCTCCCCTTGGGAGGGCTCACGAGATGCATTTTCCATTGGGTCACCACGTGCCACTCGGCAGCCTGACCGCAGCACCCGTGCCTGGGGTTTGGGAGGCTCTGGGAGAGCTTGGAGCGAAGCTGCACACCCCAGAGTGCCCTCCCCTCTGCCTGGCAGTGTGGGTGGGCTTCCACGGAACTCTGCTGCTGCAGCCACAGCACCCCGCACCCGTGGCTCCCCGGTATCTTCTAAAGAGAGATTCAGATTTTGGGGATGGTTTTTTCTCCTGAAAGTGAAGCATGGGAATGTGGGGGGGACACACGGGTGTCTCCCCAGCCGTTGCTGTGGGCAGGCATCTGCACCCAGCGCGTGCAGACAGAGCTGTGCCCATCTCAGGATCTCCAGCAGGGCAGAGGTGACTTGTCCCAGTGTCCCCAAGGTCCCTGTGNCAACTGGTAAATCTATTAATTTTACAGCTCTAATTGATGTATTGCTGTAATTACCTTTTATAACAAGGCAATTAAACCCTATTAAAGATTATTAGCTAATTAAAACTCCTCTGTGCGCACACCCCCAAGCCCCTTATGTGCACAGATTGTTGGATGGGGGAACTGGAAGCCCATTGCAGCTGGGTCTTAGGGTCAGCATGATGCATGGCCTGATGTGATGGGTCGGGATGCTGGATGGGGAGATCATGGAATCACAG
>VWYO01027630.1:90584-107413 GCA_013400275.1 Rhadina sibilatrix
TTTTTTTGGTCGAGGGTGCTTGACAGCTAGTCAGCAACACAAAGGGGGTTTTTTCAGATTTTTTTTTTTGAGGGTTTTTTTGTGTTGATTATTCAACAGGTCTTAATGCACGATTTAAACATTTATTTTAGGGTTTGGGGTTTTTTTTTTTTTTTTTGGTAGGTTTTAAATCTTTCCTAAGTATTTTATTTTGTAGCTTTTCTTTGGCTCTACACAGTCTGTATCTGGTGGTTTGGTGCTATAGATTTCATAAATCTTTTAAGTTTTTGGTTATTAATTGTCTTTTATAAGGAGTCTTTATGCAGGAATGTAGGATGATCCCTCCCCTGCATTCTGGCTTGGTTAATTTAAATGTTACAAAGGAAAAAAAACAAACAAACTTTAGTCTGTTTGTTTTTACACTCTGCTCCAATTAGAAACAATTGTACGACAATAAAAGTACAACGTACTTTCATTACATTTTTCAATCCTACAAATAAAAGGGAAATACAGCACGACCTTCTTCTTGCATTATACATATAGCGTTTCTTTTAATATTTGCCAAAAGCCGGCTCCAAAATGTGCATTTATAACGCTGTGTGACACTCGCGGGGTGTCCCCGTCCAGGGAAAGGGCTCTGAGCGTGGGGAGGAGGAAGGAAAGGCAGCCCGGGACAGGCAAGGAGGCAGGAAAGGAGGAATTGGTGTGGAGCTGAACAAAGGGGTGGGATGAAGGGAGATCCCCGCCCGGAGATGCAGGGAGAGCAGCGCTGGGTGGGTGCTGGCACAATAAATCCCCTGCCTACAGCACTCAGGGGGGCTTCTCCATGCAGAGAGGGTTACCCTGCCAGCTGGCATGAGGAAAGGGGGTACAGCCAGGCCGGGGGGGTTCGGGAGGAAGGAGGGGGAATCCCAGCCCCTCGGCCTGGCAGTGCCAAGGAGGGCTGTGCCCAGCTGACACCCTCCTCACCCCCTCACTTTTCCCCCCTCCCTTTCCCCTCCCGGCAGATTCCCGGAATCGAGCTGTTGCTTTTTTGAAAAGCTGGAGCCCGTGTTGTTGCCAGGGTCCCTTCCCTTCCCTACCCCGCCACCACGCAGCGGCAGCCGGGGCTGAGCAGCTGCCAGCGGGTTAATCATTGACGGAGAGGGCGCACACACGTGTGTCCTGCGTGTGCTCTCCGTGTTTTGTGTCTGTTGCTCCGTTGCCGTGTGAGTCATTCTCAGCCTGCCTGGGGCTCCGCTGAGCTCCCCGAGCTGAGGAGCGAATTGAGCTCGGATTGCAGCTCGGGCAGGGAGAGCCGGGCGGCCGCGGCTGGGGCTGGCGGTGCCCTTGACCTTGGACCCCTCTGTTGGCAGGGAATGGTTGGGGACGTTGTGCTTTAGGGTGCTCCGGCTCTCGGCAGCGTCCCCAGCTGCCAGGCGCTGCTGCCTCCCCAGCTTTCCTTGCCGCAGAGCTCAACTTTCCAAGCAGGAGCTCGCAAGGAGGAAGCCCGGACGCCCCAGGAGCCCGGCCCACCCCTCATTTCCAGGGTGTAAACGGGGGTGCCTGGAAGCCCCTTTGGCAGATCTGAAAATCGCGAGCTGCTCGAGTCCCGGCAGCACTTCGAGGGAGACAGAGCAGCCCCGCACACGCTTGGGAGGACTGGGAATCGGCCCTGCTGGGAGCTGTCGGTACTGGGAGGGCGGTTGAGTGGGACTGGAGAGGGCTGGGAGGCAGGAGAACTGGGGTGGGGGCTCAACTGGTGCTCAGAATTTGGGGAATTAAAAACTGGCCCAGGAGAGGAGAGTTGGGAAATGGGGACAACCAGTGCTGAGAGAACTGGATAAAACCAGTGCAGGGAAGTGGGGAGGTGGGTGGGGGCAGCCTTTGGTGCCCCAGAGCTTTTTGTGCCAGATGCCTCAGGATCCAGGGGAACCTGGAGCAGGGTATTTTGGGTGACCTGGGGCTGTATTGGGGTCCCTGGACCCCAGAGTTTCAGATACCCCAGGGTCCTATGTGGCACTCAGGGTGTGCCAGGACCCCCCCACACCCGGCTGTCAGCTCCTGAGATGCTGCCTGCCCTGTCCTGTGGGTCAGCAGTGCCCTGGAGGTGCTCAGCCCAAGGCTCCTGGCTGCACCCCCCTCATTGCAGCCCCTCTCGGGGTGCCCTTTTCCCTGCCCCAGTCCCCAGTCCAGCCTCTGTCGGGGGAATCGCCCTAGAAAAGGGTGTGGAAGGGGGGTTACCCCGGACTGCGTCCCTAGAGACGCCCTCCCGAGGCCCCTTTCAGCCGGAGCTATTTTCCCAGCCTTTCCTAAGGAAGGGCTGGAACTGATGCGAGTTGTCTCCACCCAGGTTTTGGAATAAACTCCACCCGCCGCCGCCTCGCAGCTCCTCCTCCCAAATGAACAGCCCAGCTGGGATATAAGCGAGTCACTCAGACAAGCAGGAGCTGCCGCGACAGCTGGGCGGGTGGCGTGGGGACATCGTGCCGTGACCTGAGCCGTGCCCTTCGCCTCGAACGCCGGACCCCCATGGCGACGCCTTCGCAGAAAAGGAGCACCCGCAGCGGGGCTTCGGGGACCCCCTTGTCGCCCACACGCATCACCCGCCTGCAGGAGAAGGAGGACCTGCAGGAGCTCAATGACCGCTTGGCCGTCTACATCGACAAGGTGCGCTCGCTGGAGCTGGAGAACGCCGGCCTGCGGCTCCGCATCACCGAGTCCGAGGAGGTGGTGAGCCGCGAGGTCTCGGGCATCAAGGCCGCCTACGAGTCGGAGCTGGCGGATGCCCGCAAGACCTTGGATTCGGTGGCCAAGGAGAGAGCTCGGCTGCAGCTGGAGCTCAGTAAAGTCCGGGAGGAGCACAAGGAGCTGAAAGCCCGGTGAGTGCCCTGGGGATGGGNGCTGTCGTCATGCTTGGCAGGGAGCCTGGAGAGAGGAAGGAGCGACCTGGAGGAGGCAAGGAGAGAGAGGAAAAACCCGTGGCCTGGCCGGGGTTGGAGTGTCCGTGGTAGGGACCGAAAGAAGGGAGAAGCTCTCTCGTCATTCCTGCTCTCCTTCCAAGCGCCATCTTTGGCCGGGATGCCCTTGGAGCGGGGGTTTGGGAGCGGAGCTGGGGACGCGTGGGGCTGGGGCTGAGCAGGCATGCCCTGGGCCCCCGGCAGGGTCTGTGCTATGCGGGCCGCAAGCGCCGGGCTGGCGGCCCCTCTGCCTTCGTCATGCTGGAGCTATTCCTAAACACGCTCTGGCACGGCCGGGGGAGCGGTGCCAGCCAGCTGGCTCTGTCCTGCCTACAGATTTCGCCTGCTCGTCCCATTTTCCTTCGCTGTCTTTGGCACCGATAAAAGAACCTGCTCCAGGTTTTGCGTGCCTTAACCCTCCCTGTGCCAAGCTGCTGCCACTCTGTGGGGGTCCCTGGCTTTGGGGGAAGCAGCAGCGTGCGGGCAGCACTCCCGTCCCCCTCCCACCAGCTGTCTCTGGGGTGATGCGCTCCCCCAGTCTGTACCGAGGCACGAATTCCTCCGGCCGTTCCCAGTTTCTTCCCCTCTCTGCCTTCAGGAATGAGCCCCTCCCTGCTGGGAGCCTCTGCCCTCCTCAGGGCTGTCACCGCTTCCCAGCACGGGTCCCCTGAGGGCACGGGGCTCCCTGGCCAGTGTCACTGCTGGCCAGGCAGGGGCTGGCACTGCGCTGCCCCCGGGCTCTGCCAGCCCGTGCAGCGTCGGGACATGTCCCTGTAGCGCTCGGTTCCCCGAATCCTGCTCCACGGGAGAAGCCAGCGGATCCCTCTCCGTCATCAGCTGTGGCTCACAGCCAGATCCAGACTGGGCAGTGGCGGGACAGCCCCTTTTGACTCCATTTGATCTTTTGCCTCTTATTCTGGACGCCTCGTTTTGAGCCTGTATCAAACGAGGCTTAAATTAGCTTCCTTAGTAGATGCTATAAATATTCTACCTGGGAGGGAGGGACTGTGCTGCCCGTCACAGCCGAATCCGAAAGCCATGTGGGGTTATATTTAGCTTTGTATTTCCCCTGCGCTGCTGCAGCTTCGTCCTCGGGTAAGACAGTTTGCTGCTCCCGGATCCCAAGGATCCGGATGCTGGTGAGAGGAGGAGCTGAGCTGTCTGAAAGCTTTTTTTCTGACTTATGCAAACCCAGAACTATCTTGGCCACGATCTTTCGAGGGCTGGAAAAAATGCCCGGCTCGCAGCAGCGGCTGGAGGGGGAGCTGGCTGCGTGGAAAACGGATGTGGAATTTTTTTCCCTGCGATGGGCTGCGCTCCGGGAGCTTCCGTGCTTCTTCCCGGGCTCTAACGATCCCCTGAAAAAAATGCCGTGACTCGCGGGGGTTCCCAAAGAGCAGCTTGTGCCTGAGAGATGGCTTTCGGTGGGTTTTGGGTAGCAGTTGGTGCGCGGGGCTCTGGGGGACCGGGGTGTTTTCCGTGTTGAGTCATCTCTGAGTCACGGTCGGTGAGATGGAAGAGCGGATTTGCGGGGGAAGTCGTTGCTGTTCATTCCTGCCTCTGGTTTGTCCCCTCTTCCTAGGGCGCGGTACCAGGGCTGCTCTCTAACCCCCAAAAACCCTTGCAAGGAGCCTGCCTGCCGCTCATCTCGTTTCCCTGCTCGATGCGGCAGAATCGGCTGCTGAGCCGCGATTCTGCTCCTTGGGCTCGCTTTGGGGCATGAGGGGATGGGGACAGCCACCAGCCCAACCCTGCGGAGGGGTTGGTGGGATTAGGAGGGCCTCGTTCAGACGCTGTCCGGCTCCCTGCCATCCCCCGCGGGCAGGGAATGCTGTGCCCGCTCTGCCGGCTCTCCCCGCCCACCCTGGGGTCAGCACCTGGTCTGGGGCCACTTCGCTGTCCTTGACACAGCGAGGCTTTGGCTAATGAGTAACTGGCGGCCCTCTGCACCCCTCGCTGTGCCCGTCAGCCCGAGGGAAGCGCCGGGTATCTCCCGCAGGGCAGGCGCCCCGGAGCCGCGTTATCATCACCCGCAGCATCGCCCCTGCCCGCTGCGGGGGTTGTCTCGGCAGCACAGAGGGAGGGTGGGGGACCGGGATGCCAGGGCATGACGTGTCTGCATGAGACACGGTCCCGGCTGCTGGGTGCTCTGTCTGGGGTGGGGAAAGAAGTGCTGACTACAGGGGGGCAAGGTGTGCAAACGGGAGACCAGTCTAACCAGTACCAGCACATGGGTGCAAGAGCTGCATGGGTGGAGGAGGGTCTGAGGAGAGCTGGGCTGCCTGCCTTCTGCCACCCCTCTGGTCCTGGCCAACTGCTGCTCTCTTGGGGAGGTTCTCAGTGGGATCTCAGGTTCTCTTGTTTGGTTGCTTCCAGTGGTGATCCAGGAGGGGCTTCCCGAAGTGCCCACCTGGCTCTTTGCACAGGGAGCCTCAATCCCTGTGCTGCCTGATACTGATTGTGCCCCAGGACAAGGGACCCCGCTGGGCAATCCTGCCTGGCCTGGTGGCACATGTGTCCCCAGCTCTGGATAGCCTCTGGCAAGGCAGAGGGTGTGGTGAGGGTGGCTGGTGACTCAGAGGTGCTGGCAACACCAGCATCCACCCCTTCCAGGCCATGGGTAGAGACAGGACTCGTCTGAAATGCCCCTGTCCCTGGTGTCCTCAAGCTTCTGTCCCCCTCCTTGGAGGACACCTGGATTCCAGCACGGCACCAGAGGTTGGAGAGATGCTCTGGGCTTGGTCCTGCCCATTGTCCCCTCTCCTTGAGCTGGCTTCTGGCTCACAGGGTGAACAGAGCCACAGCCCTTGACTTGCTCGGTGAGAGTTCATCCCATCTCACAAGTGGGAGACATTTGTCAGTGCCAGCCCCAGCCTGGGGATGCAGGGGTGTAGAATAAAGCCCTTGGGCACCTTCAGTCCCAGGAGAGGCCCCCTGAGGGATTCAGTGCCCACTCCACGGGCAAGGAGTGGCCATGCAGGGGCCATGTGGTGCCCATAGAGGGACCAGCTCCCTTCTCCAAGGCAGGAACCAGTCCTTGTTATTGCCGTGGCTGATGAGCGATGCCTTCCTGAATTGCAGCCCCTAACCTGATTAAGCCTCTTCCTCCTGAGGCCCAGATCTCATCCCTGGCCCTAATGAGGATAAATCTTCTATTTCCCAAATGTTGTGGAAGGAGGAAGCTTGTCGAGGGGCAGCAGTGGGGTGCCAGGAGGCTGAACTCCAAACCCTTCCCCAGCCCAAGGAGGGTTTTGCCCTGTGCTTTGTTCAGCCACGACCCTCCAGGCAGGAGCAGGTAAATGAAACCTGTTGAATTGGAAAAAAAGGGAGGAAAAAGAATTAGGGCTCAGTGCTGCCGGGGGGTGGGGCAGATACTTCCTCCAGCAGCAATGAGCTTGTGCTGGAACATTTTTGCGTGGGGTGAAACCTCACGCTGCCGGGTTTCTCCCCCGTCTGCCTCATGGAATCCCTGCCAGGGAGGGGAATGCTTTGGCTGGGAGGAGGCTTTGCCCTTTCAGAGCAAACAAAGAGCAGCTTGTACAGCTGGGGATACTCTGGGGGAGTCCTGAACGCAGAGCTGGGCTGATCAGACCTCCGTGGCCCTCTGGGACCCTCTTAAACACTCCACCCCTGAATCTCCAGCCCTGTGGACACATTGGTTGTCCCTTGAGGCCTGCAGCCAGCAGCTCGGGATGGCTGGGCACACTCCATCCCTCCTGGCAAGCTGCAGGGCTCTGTGGCAAAACGTGTCTTTGAGGTGAAGGTTTTCATTAGCTGTTCCCAGTGGAGAGGAATTCTCGCCTGTGCAAACATCCAGCCCTTCTTTTTTCCGAGAAAAAAAAAAAATGTGGCAGAGAAACACGCTCCAGCACTTCTTTTTGTGACCAGCACTTCTGGTTTGTGACCTCGCTGCCGTTGCTGTGTCTTCCAGCCTTTTCCCAGGGATGAGGGGAGTGAGAGGGAATCCTGTTTTTTAAAGGGAAATTACATCTCAAGCCCCCTTAGCCTCTTGCAATATTTCACCAGCTCATTATAATTCTGAGTGCTGAGATTTGGCGACGTGAAGTCAAAGAACTAATTACCTAAAAAAAGAGTTATGGATTAGCTCCCTAAGGTTCTACCGAACTTCCAGGTTCTTATATGTATTTAGGATGGTAGGATCCTCTCTGGTAAATTAAGGACTTCACCCTTGGAGCTGGGGATTAAAGAGAAGCGACTGCAAAGAGAATCAGGGCTGCCCTTGGTGTGGGAGGGGATCCATCCCTGGCAGCCCGTCCCAGCCTGCCCCAATCCCACATGCTGCCACAAGTGTTTTGCAGCCTTGCACGTGTCACTTCACTTGTCTGGGTCCCATCAAGGCTCAAACTCTGCAGCCCAGAGGACAGAGAGTTGTTCCCAGTGTGGTGCTCAGGGATGCAGACAGAGAGGGTGGCACAGCCAGGGTGGGACATGTGGGGTGGCTGCCAGCTCCACATTCTGCTGAATTCATGCCCTTTGAGAGGAATAGTTTCCTTTTGTGCTGCTGGTAACCAGGAAAGGAGGAAGTCACCAGAGTTCTCTCTCTGGTCCTGGACAAAATTAGGACTGTCATGGAGGATTCCCCACAAAGTGTCAGCCCAGTGGGTTCAGGATGAGCTGGGGAATCCCTTTCCACTGTTCTGCCACTGGCTGCGTTACCTATTTTGCCATCCTGCTCTTGGTGAGCTTGTTTGCTGAGCCTGTTCCTTTGTGATCAGCTCAGCACGTTCCCAAACAGCTGAGGCTGGTGCCATGTAAAAACCTTTCTCTGTTGGCAGCTGCCACCAGACAGGATGGTGTCAGGGCTGGGTGCCCACCTGCCTCTGCTCCCTTCCCCTCCCTGCCCAGGGTTGAATATCCCCAGTGTGAAGCTGAACAACTGTGGGGGCTGGCAGAGTCCCCCAGCCCCACCTGGTGCAGTGGCAGCTGCAGCCCTGACTGCAGAGGCGTCTGTGTCACAGCCACCCCACCTCATCTTCTAAATCTGCCCTCTCACTTGAAAGCTGTTCTGCTTTGCCCAGTCACTCTGTGTCCTTGATAAGAGTATTGTAAAATGAAGGCATTTTTCCTTGTTCCCGTCTGTGCAGGGTGCCACAGCGTGTGCACGAACCACGGTGTGATCCAGGGCTCTGTGGGTGTTGGGGAAAGCCAAAGGGTGTGGAAGTTGGTTAATGAAGTGCATTGAACTCAGCCCACAGAAATACCACAAAACCCCACTGGGGTTGGGACACCTCTGCTCCTGGCAAGGCTGAGTCAACGTTTTCACCTTCTGTGTCATAAACCAATTACCTTTTCCCAACGAAGGGGAAGGTGCCCTTGGCTTGGGGCGTCCTCCAAGCTGCAGCCACTGCTGCAGATCTGCCTCCCATGGTTAGTGGAGCTCGGAATTGCAACAGCAGCAGGGACAAAGTTCCCCAGCACGCAGGGTGCAAGGTGGGTGCTGCCCTGCCTGTATTGTACCTTCCTTAATTATGGGGTTGCAGCATTGCAGGCGTTGGCGCCGTGTCCCTGCAGAGACGCGGTGGAGCCAGGGTAGGAACAAACACGGGCTCTCCTGAAGCTGTTGAATTTTTGTGTCGGGGCTGTGAGTGGCTCAGAAGCACCTCTGTAGGATTAAGCTTCTGATAGCAGAGGTCTCTCCCTCCCTCTTGCACAAAAAACCATCTCCAGCCACTTGCTGTGGCCGCTGCTTTACACACACGCACATCCTCCTGCCGTCCCTCCTGGTCGGGCAGAGCTTGGCATCTCCACACTGCACTGCTCAGAACTTTCAGTTTGTTGGAGCTTTTATTTATTAACAGCCTAAGTTTCACCTTAAAACCCCATCTGAGTCACATGAGCCCAAGGAAGCATCCGAGCTCTTGGCGTGGATGCGTAATGTGGTCTTCAGAAGGGGTGGCAGCCCAAAGGAATCGTGACCCCATTGGCACTGAGGGCTGGCCCCACTGCAGACTGTGAAAAACTGTTTGTCCCCCCTCTCCTTGCAGTGCAGTGGGCTGGCTGTGGCCGTGGAAGGGCTCTGGCTCAGCCCTGGCAGAGCAGGGAGATGAGTCATGCTCAGCCATGTGTCTCTGGGCTGGAGCAGGGTGTGGCAGCACGGGGCTGCACTTTTGGGGGGGGGGCCCTGCCAGCCCTGCAGTCACGCTCTGCCCTTTCCTTCCTGGCACGATGGCAGATACCCTGGCAGCATCCCTGGGGTGCGAGGATGCTCCCCTGCAGGGCACCAGGCTACCCTGGGAGAAACTGGGAGAGTTTTCTAAGTTGATCCTCCATGCCATGGGCTTTAGCAGGGAAGGGGAGCAGCCTCACCCCTGGGCATCGTGCTTTGCTCTTTGGGTGGCTGCCAGGCTCCCCTTTCAGGGCAGAGATGCTGCTTTGTGCAAACCCTCAAGCCTCATCTCTGCAGTTCCAGTGCAAAAAGCCACCGGGCTGGGGTCTGCCTGTTGGTGAGGGTGTTTGTGGGCGTGTGAGGCTGAGCAGGAGGGAGGTGGAGGAGAGGCTGGAGCATCTCGTGCTGGTCCTGGTCACAGGCAGTTCTGTGCAAGCAGCACTTGGTGCTAAATTCTGCTTTCTAGGGATGCCACATCTGGCAGTTTCACTCTGGGGAAGTGCCTTATTTCCTGCCCACGTGCCAAGCAGGTCTGAGCTCCATCCCGGCACAGCGCAGGCTGGCAGGGGAAGCAGGCAGAGGTGTGCTGGCAGCCCTGCACATGGCACAGCACAGCAAAACGTGGGCATTCACCTCTGTTTCTGCTCATCCCTGTGCTGAGCTGCCTTCTCCCCGTGGCATTTTATCTACACCCATCCCCACAGCCACCCCAGCAGCAGCTGGAGCTGCTGGTGCCTCCTGTGCAGTGACTCAACATCGGCGGGCCCCAGCACAGCAAACAGACCTTGTGGCAGTGTAAACACCTTGCCTGCCTTTATCTGGGCTGCTGGAGCCAGGATAGCAAAGCCTTTTGTTTCCAGGAATACGTGTGGCATCTGGAGCCAACAATCCCCTGCTTTGTTTCTTAAGCAAATGAGCACCCAATTTATGAAAAACGGGGTGAGCTGCTGCTGCTTCTGAAGAGGAAAAGGAGGCCTTGAACTCATTCCCCTGTTTTGCCTCTTTTGGCTCCTTTCTGCCTTGTTGCACCTTGCACAGGTGGACCTGGTTTCCATTGTGGATCAGGATGCAGCAGGTGCAGAGCCACCTCCTCATCCCTTCTTTGGGCTCAAGAGCTGCACGTGTGAGCAGAGGAAGGGAGAGTTCCAGCCACATCTGCACGGTGCCAGCACGTTTCCTTGCTCCTAGGGCTGGGATTGCATCCCTGCTCCACATCCTGCCTCTGCTGCCAGTTCCTAGCAAAACACGAGCTTACAGCCTTTTCCTCCCCTGGTGCTCCTGGTCTTGAAGACATGACTTAGACAAGTGACTCAGCTCCCTGTTTTTAACTCCCTTTGTAAGGCTCCTGCCATGCCCAGTCTCCCAGGGAAACACCGGGAAGCTCTGCTTTGTCTTCATCCTTTGAGAGGGAGGGAGGTTTATGGGCTTAGCACCTCTCCTGCATCCGGAGGAGGATGCATCCAAGTGGAATGTTCTGAGGTTTCCATGGAGGGGCAACACTCAGAGCTGTTCTAGGTGGAAAAAAAAAAAAAAAACAAACCAAAAACAACCAAACAAACCTACAACTTTTCCCATGAAGTTTTAGCCCAATTATTCAAAAACTGGCTTTGGAGTAAGATAAGTCAAGGCTGGGCAAAACTCCTTGAATTTTGTCCAGTCCAAAGCTTAATTTTTAATTTGTCGTTGCTTGATTTTTAATCTGTCATTACTTTACGTATAATTTAATGATATTAATGATACAAAACTGACTTGTTAAAATTGTCTCACCGTTCAGAGCAGTGCAATGAAGGCTTGGGATTTCCTTCTTCCCTTCTCTTCCCAAAGGCTTTGGCTATAGTCAGAAACAGACAACACTGCAAACTGTTAGCAAATTCTGGATTGGGAGAGCAAGCTGACAGTGCCCTCAAGCACACGGTGGGATTTTTGGGGCTGTGTCCTGTGCAGGAGTTGAAATTGATGATCCTTGTGGGTCCCTTCCAACTCAGGATATTCCATGATCTCAAAGCTTTCCTGTCGATGTCTCTCTTACTGAAATCTTGCCCTCAGAATATGGAATTGAGTGGAGTGAAAGGTGGTGTATTGACATATTTGAGTTGTGTCTATAAAAATTCTCTTTCTAGCTCAATTCCAGACTTTTTTTATAGCGAGTTTCTTTTTCTTGATAATTATTTTCTCGATAATTATTGATTATTCTTGATCATTGAGGAATTCTTGATGATGATGATGATTATTATTATTATTATTATTGCTTCAATCTATACTTAGGATAGTTCAATTCCAGGCCATCAAGTGTCTTTCAGATAACCCAATCCAAGATTTCATGGGAAGCTAGGAAAAGGCAGGCTGGCACATTCAGAATGGATGGGTTTGGCTTGTGCTGAGCCTGGGGTTGACCAGTGTTTGATCGTGGTGTTCTGAGCAGTTGAGATGTTCAGGTTTATAAAGAGATAGAATCACGTGATAGTTTAGGTTGGAAAAGCCCTCCAAGATCAAGTTCCCCCAGCCCTGCCAAGGCCACCACTAAACTGTGTCCCCAAATGCCACATCTTACTTGTCTGTTAAATCTCTCCAGGAAGCAGGCAGCTCCACCACTGCCCTGGGCAGTGTTGGTGCCATCAAGTGTTTGGTGCCTTTTTTTTTTTTTCGGTGGAAAATGCAGTTTTTTCAAGCAAGGAACTGGCCTCAGTCTGGAAGCACTGGGGCTCAGCCCATCCCCTCAAGAGCTGCACAGACACTGGCCAGGTTTTTCCCCAGTGCCATGCAGACAATTTCCAAGCTCTTCAGGACCAGCTCTGGTGACAGACCTGGGGCTGGGGCCAGGTTTGCTAAATCAAGTTTCAACTGGTAGCACTTTGCATGTCACCCCAGCCTTGCAGGCTCGTTCCAGGTAGCCCAGGGTTTGGTGGCAGACATTCCCCAGAGGGAAATCCTGCTCTTGTTTTGCTGGGCTCCCTGTGCTCCCAGCACTGGGGACTCCAGTGGCTGATCCTCCTTGCACTTTGCATCCTCTTTTGCATCTGTCTCCTGGGGCTTGCTGCAGCTTGGAAAAGCTTTTCCCAGGCAGCTGGGAGAAGGAATTCCCTGGGTTAACAGGCAGCAAATGGGGTCCCACAGGTGGCAGGGGATCTCCCAGGCAGCCAGGCACTGGCAGACCTGCTGGAGTGTTGTGATGCGTATTCCAAGCTGGGACACTTGTCCATGGAAGAGAAGTCCTGCCCTTTGTCTGTGCAGACACACAGATTTATGCCTGATACAAAAGGGGCAAAACCCCCTTTTCCAGCTCTGAAACCCCTCTGGCAATGCCATCCACCCTCCAAAACCACAGGCTGTCCTGTTACTATGGGGGACTCAGCCCAAACAGCAGCGTCAGTTGGTGATTTGGGATTTCCATTCCAAGCTGCTGGTGGAGGCTGGGATGAGTCACCCAGCTGGCGTGACAGCCGGGACAGGGAGTGAGCAACGCTGGGGCTCCCCAGCCAGCCCCGAGCTACAACATTGTTCATTCTAAACAATTAATACACTCTCTGTTCTCAGAAAAAAAGCAATGTGCTTTTTTTTTAAAATGAGCTCTGAAGCGGGGATGCTGCTGAGGCTGAAGTGCTTCTCCCGTGGTGAGAGGGGAGGCTGAATGGTGACAGGTCTTTGCTGTGGTGCATCCAGAAGGAGAAAAGCTCCTTCAGACCTTCAGAGGGGGGGATGTGTGTGGCTGATTCCTGGCAGTGTCGGTGTCAGTATGGTCAGGTTTCATCACAGTCAAGTTTGTGTGTGTTGTATTCCTCTGGGGAATGGTTTTTCCCCTCCCCAAAACCCCCTGAAGCCTGTGACCATGTAGTTTGATCCTTCCTTCCTATCTTGACCCTACTGGCTCAGGCCCAGCTATCTTCCCTGAGCAGAGACCAGATAAAGTCCTGTTTCTTCCTTGTTCTCTCTCTCTGCCCTGGAACCCTTTGAGAATAAAGCCTTGGACTGATCCTGGAGGGTGAGAGCCTCCTTTGGAATCTTTTACCCTGTCCCCTGAGATATTCCTCCAAAGCCCCTTAAGGAAACTGAGCTAGCCACAGGAGCCTAGGGGAGCAGAGTGGGGATATTTCATGTGTGCACCCACAGCTCCCAGCAGTGTTCCTGGTGATTCCTGTGGAGGGATAGGAGCATCTTGGATTTAGGGAATCCTAGACAGGGGGGAGGTCAGTCTGCCTCCCCATGAAAGGCTTTTTCCTGGCTCCCAATGAAGCAGCAGTTTTGGTTCGTTGCAAGGGTGCAGGGAAAGGCCAGATCCCAATTCCAGGAGGGGAAGCCCTGCTCTTAGGAGATGCCAATGGAGCTGGGGCTACATGGAGCTGGACAAGCCCCTCAGCCCCATGGACGAGCACGTTGTGAGAGGATCAGGAGGGGGTGGCAGGGCCAGCGCTGACCCTGGCAGTGGGAAGGGGCTTTGCCAGAGGTGGAAGCTGTTTCCAGGCATCTGTGAACAGAGCTGGTGCCTCTGGCAGGGCTCTGGAGCCCAACAGGATGCTCCATGCAGACCTTGTCCTCGCTATACATCAGGCTGGCATAGGGCAGCTCCCCTGCTAGGAGACCAGCCCGTGTTTATCCTGGTGATTTGGCAGAGGTGCCGTGGCACAGATGAGTCAGAAGCTGGGAGAAGCTGCCTTGCCACATTCCCATCACCCCACTGCAGAGGTTTTCCAGGTCCGCCCCTCTCCTCTCCTCGTGCTGCCCCTGCTGCTTGTGGGGCCCTGGTCCCTGGGATAGGGGAACAGTTCTTGGTGGAGAAACAATCCCTGGGACTGGGGAACAATCCCTGCAATGGGGTGATGATCTCTGGGATGGGGGAGTGATCCCTGGCATAGGGGAGTGATCCCTGGGGTACATGGGGTGATCCTGGGACAGATCCCTGGCACTGGAGGCAGTGCTGTGGAGAGCAGCCTGCCCAAGGCAGGGCAAAGCAGATTTCCTGGGTTCTCCCAGCAATCAGAGACTTCCATGGGCACACGCTGACACTCCTGCCTCAGGTTCCCAAGCTGTAAACACATCAAAGCCTTTTCTGGGATAGCCTGTATGGCCAGGAGCAGGCAGCTGCGGCCCCTGGCAGCCAGGTGGGTCTGAGACTTGGGGGATTTGCCGATGTCCATAAAGATTTATGGATGGGGCAGGAGCCAGAAGTTCCCTGAGTTGGCAGCTTTTCCAGGGTGGGGCAACTGCAATTTAGAGGCAGGGAAGGAGGGGAGCGCCTGCGCCTCTACGAGCTCCATCCCACTCATTGGTCCCCTTCCAGTGCTGCCCAAGCTTCAGGAGCACTTGTGGGGATTAACAGTGGAGAGGGAAACCAAAGGGTGTTTCCTAAAAATGCCTTGAGTGGGCTCTGGCATCTCAGAGAGGGTTGGCATTTTCCCAGCAGCCTGGTGGGCTCATGCCTGGAGCTGTTCCAACAAGCTGTGATGACTTTGTCCTGTCTTGACTTTTCCAGAGGGAGAGCCCAGACCTGCCAGGCTTCCTGGCTGGGATTTTGGGGCAGAGTAGGGGGAGCAGTAGCAGATGCTGCTCTGCAGGGCTGTCCCTGAGCCCTCTCTGAATCCGTCCTGTTGACTTTGCAGCCTCTCGTCTGTCTGTGCTGAGCACAACCAGAGCAGATCCAACTTTCCATTAACATTTGGATTTTCTGGCAGCTCAGCTGTAATATATGAATTTTTTTTTCCTTCTTCCTGCTTTTAAAAGCTAAAAATAAAATGTCTCGAGGCCCCTCTTCCCTCCATCTTTTCTCTCGAGACATTTGTTTTTTGAGGATTTGATGCCTCTGTTGTTTTTTTTTCTCCTCTTGGATTGTTTTTACCCGTGACTCTCGCAGCACAGGAGATCAAATCCTGTGGGACTGGGAGGCACCCAGCCCTCCAGGATGAGTCTCTGCCTCCCTTTTCACTGGGGAATTTGGAATCTTGGAGGCTCTAGCAGGCAGGACGGAGAAGCCAGTGAAACCCTCTGGGGATGAGGAGGAGGAAGGTCTGTCTCTGTCCTCCTCTCCAGGGAAGTGGGAGTGACACAGCTGCCATGGAAGTTTTTATTTTTAGCCCAGCGCCAGCTGGAGCCTGTGAGGCTTCTCGGGAATAAAAGCAGGACCTGAGGGCGGAGAAGGGAAAACTCAAACCTTGGCTGGGCTGGAGCGAGGATCAACAGGGCTGAGGGGTCCTCAAGGCCAGAGAGGACTCACCTGTGTGCTGATACCTTCTCCAGAGGCTGCTGCCACGTTTGGGGTCAGGGTGTGTTTGGAAGGAATACAGAGGGAGGTGCTCAGTTACCTGGGAGCTGAATTCTGCTGACCACCGGACCCCCACCCCAGAGCAGAGGACAGGAGAGGATTTGTCTCACCCCTCTCCATCTGGCAGAACTGCTCCTCACTCAGCCCCATGGCTGGTAAGCTCCAAGCTTCTGGCTCTGCTCCTCACAGTGGAATTTAGCACAGGAGGCTTCGAAGGAAAAAGGATTTGTCCTCCAAGTCACCTGGGATTTACTGTGGGGCTTTCCAGTCGTTGATGCCTAGGACCCTGGATACTTCTGGTCCCTGCTGCAGACACAAGTGGAACCACCAGCAGTTTTCCCTCGTTTGTCCCTTACCGATGGAACTGCTGTCCCTTGAAAGAGTCACAGCATCCAGCTCGTGCTGGAACCCCAATCCTGAAGAGCTGCTGCCCTCCAGCTGTACCCAAACCTCCCCAGCCAACACAGCAAGCAAAGAGCAGCAGCAAAACACCAGGGAAGAGCTCTTCCTGGGCTCAGGGGGCAGTTCACTCCATCAGGAAGGACAGGACAGGACCCTGTCGGCACGTGTGGGGTGCTGGGGTGGCCACGCTGGCTGCAGGGATGAGCCAGGGCCAGATGGGAAAACTCAGCCTCCAAGGCTGGTTGCAGTGAGCCTTGGAGCCTCGGATCCGCTCCCAGTTGGCATTCCTGTCCTGTGAGTCACTGGCACAAAAGGAGTGGGTTGAACAGGAAGGACTCAGCACAGAGCTCCAGCAAGCCAGGCTGTGGTTCCCTGGAAAAAGGGGAGGCCAGCAGCATTTCTTGGTCAGTTATTCCACTGTGGGCTAAATTCCAAATTCTCTAGACTGCTTAAATGCTATTTAGACATAAAAGAGGCCATTTTGTGGAGTTTATGGGCTATGAAATCATACTCTATATGCAATGTCATCGAGACCCTCTTACCTGAGAGCCCCAAACATTAAATGATGAAAATCCGACCGCAGAAACGTTATGGAATTCATTACAGATCCAGCATGTTAAACTGAGCCCTTTTCACCACAATAAAGAGTGTTCTGGGCTGGGAAAGGAGCTTTCAGAAATTGAAAGAAAAGCACCAGATAGATCTTCACTTACTTCCAAGAAAAAGTCTGCAAGCTGCTCCTGGATTCCCAGAGGAGCTTGGGCTCTGCTTTTCCTGACAGCAGCACTCCAAGTGATTCTGAGTTTCGTTACTGTCCTGGTTTAGGGCAAATTTGGGAGGAAACCAAAACCCAAATGACCCCTCCCACCAGCCAATCTGGGAAAGAAGAACTTCCTCGGAGAAAAGTGGAAAAAACTGTTTATTTAACCAACGAGATGCCCACAAAGCACAAAGAATGAATAATATGAAACAATAAAACCTCTGGCCATTCCGAAGAGAGATGGCAAACTGAGACAGTCCTTGCCCTGGCTGTAGCTCAGCTCACTCCATCTCTTATCAATTCCACTCCCTCTGGATGTCCAGGCTCCAGTGGGCTTTTCAGTTTAGAGCAGATTTAAACAGTCCCAAG
>VWYO01027631.1:0-11033 GCA_013400275.1 Rhadina sibilatrix
GGGCTGTGGGGATGGTTTTGTTCCAACCTGCTGGGTAGTCCCAGGTAAGCCCCTGGAGTGGGATTGGCAAGTCCCTCTCCAGCTCTCCTGAAGCCCTTTTAGGGACTGGAAGGGGACTCTGAGGTCTCCCTCGAGCCTTCTCCAGGTCATCCCCAGCTCTCCCAGAAGCCACAGTAGGTGGGCCAGTGTGGGCTGGGGATGCAGGAGGAGGGAGGTGGTCCAAAGCTGCAGACTGTGGTTTGAGCCTGTGAGCTTCTGCTCAGGGCACAAGCTCTAGCACCCCACTTACCCTGATGTCATTGCACTGCCACACTGCCCAGGGCACCCCAGAGGTCTCTGGTGCCTGGGATTAACAACCAGAGCAGAGGCAGCAGCCCTTGGAGCATCTCGTGCTCTCCTCTGGACTCTCTCCTGCACTCCACATCCTTCCTGTGTTGATGGCCCCAGAGCTGGAGGCAGCTCTGCAGGAAGGGGTCTCTGGAGAGTGGAACAGAAGGGCAGAATCCCCTCCCTTGACCTGCTGCTCACAATTCTTGCACTGCAGCCCAGGCCACGTTTGGCTCTCTGGGCCAGCAGCGTGCCTTGCTGGGTTCTGTGGAGCTTCTCATCAACCAACACCACCAGGAGCAGTCCTGATCCCTTCTCTGCCCAGCCCTGTGCTTGGGATTGCCCTGACCCAGGTGCAGGACACTGCCCCTGGCCCTGTTGAACTTCCTGGGGGTCACAAGGGCCCATCCAGCCTGTCCAGGGCCCTCTGGATGATCCCACCCCTGCAGCGTGTCTGCTGCACCAGTTAGGAATGGTGTGTCAGGGAAGTTACTCCCACTTCATTTTCCTACAACTGTACCTGATGAATTCGGAGGAGAGAAATATTTGCTGACATTTGCCATGTGGAGCAGTGCTGTGTTCACAGCTCAGCCAGAAAACAGCCCCAGAGCAGTTGGAGTGGAAAGGAATCGAGATCGTGTTCCTCTCGGGCAGCCAGCTGTGCTCTGTGCTTTGATTTGTTTCCAGCCTACAACTCAGTTTTTGCTAAAGAGGAAGGAACTTCCCTGGCAAGGGTAACCCAAGGAGAGGGTCCATGAGGAGGTAGAGGTGACTGATTTAGCTAAAACAGCATATTTCCCCTGTGTAGGTGAAGGCAGGGGGGACGATGCCTTCCAGCTGCGTTTCGGCAGCACCGCTCTGGCCCCAGTGCTATTTGTGGCTCAGGTGCTTTGTTCACGAGAGGTCCCAAAGGGCTGGGAGGGGAGCAGGTGCCTCAGCTTTCCTGTTTGAGCCTTTGTGTGGCTGTGAGGCTGCCTGGAGCAAGGGCAGCCTGCCAGGGCCAGGGCAGGCAGGGCTTTTCCATCCAAAAAAGCCAGAGCACAGCGGCCCCGCTTCTGCCTCGTCAGCAGCTGGCTGAGGATCAGCCACAACTTGTCTCGGTGCTTTTTGGAAGTGCAGGGCATAATTTGGAGAGGCAGGAAGTCAAGGCCAGCTCTCTGGGCTGTGTTAGGAAGGGGCACTCACTGAGACCTTTGCAGGGACAGCTTGTCTTGTACTGTCTAAATGCTTCTCTTGGGGAGAAAGTGGGGGGGACTCCCATCCAGATGTTGTTTGCAGCTGCTCAAGCCCCTTGTTCACCCATCATGTTGATGGTGGTGGTAGCTGGGCCAGGAACCACAGTAGGTGGGCCAGTGTGGGCTGGAGATGCAGGAGGAGGGAGATGGAGATGCAGGAGGAGGGAGGTGGTCCAAAGCTGCAGACTGTGGTTTGAGCCTGTGAGCTTCTGCTCAGGGCACAAGCTCTAGCACCCCACTTACCCTGATGTCACTGCACTGCCACACTGCCCAGGGCACCCCAGAGGTCTCTGGTGCCTGGGATTAACAAAAATAAAAATATTACAGTCTTACATGACAGTTTCAACAAGATAATTCTTCTCTTATTTGGTCCTTCCCTGATCAAGCCTTGCATTTTCCCTTTAATAGTTATGGGTGTTCCTACTTCATAGCTTGGGAAAAGAGCAGCAGAGAACCTGAAAGCTGTGCCTGGAGCACTGCCTGTGAGTCCAGGGATCCTTCCCCTTCCCCAGGGGCACTGAGGTAGGAAGATGTGAGGCCAAGGTGGGTGGAGGAGCTGAACACACATAGCTGTGGGCACGGTTTAAATTGGCATCATGGCTTTAGCAGGGACTGCAGGATTTCAGCAGGCTTCACTAATTTGGATTGCTCAGAATTCACGGTAGATATGACAACAGATCTTGCTGTTTCCCTCCCTTGACTAAGTACCTTGCCCTGAGGACCATCTCCTCTCTTTGTGCCCAGGGTCTGTGAGAGGACCAGCCTAGAAACTGGTTTCTGTGAGGCTGTGGGTTAAGCAGAGTAGTGGAGATAAACAAAAGGGATGGCAGGAGCCGGGGGCTCCCCAGTGGAGCGTGCACGATGCCTGTTACATAAGCAAATCCAGAGTGCCACAAAAACCATTAGGTGTGTGAGGGGTTTTTCCTCAGGGGAGTGCTGTCAGAACTGTCACACGTCTGCAGCTCAGGCGAGGGCACTGCCACTCACACACAGCACAGCACAGCCCTCCACGTGTCCCTGTGGCATCTGAGCAAACCGAGGCTGGGAACCTCCTGTAAACCTTGGTCCAGCCCTTCAGCTTGTCCTGCATCTCTCTGTAGCTTCCTGCTGGCATCCTGGGATCCAGGCTGGGAGGGCAGCACTCCAGGTCCAGCTGGAAGCTGGGAGGTATTGACAATTGAGAAGACTGATTCGGTGATCAAAATTCAGTTTTTCAGAAGCTTATATACTATTTCAGGAAGGTTAATAATTTTTCATTACAATAATGTGGTCAAAGATCATGCAGACAACTTGTAAGTCTGTTTTACTCTCTGTCCTGTGTATTCCCACAGAAGAGGGGATGCACGACGTGCACTGCCGTGTCAGCATCCCTTTGGAGTGTGGTGAAATGTCCTCAAGGGACCAGGGCTGGTTTAGATTGGATATCAGGGAAAAATTCTTCACTGGGAAGGTGGTCTGGCATTGGAACAGGCTGCCCAAGGAAGTGTGGAATTACCATCCCTGGAAATGCTCAGAAGTCCTGTGGGTGTGGCACTCGAGGACGTGGTTTGGTGGCGAGCACTGCGGTGCTGGGCTAATGGTTGGACTCAACGAACTCTTGGAGCTCTTTCCCGACCCTAATTCTGCTGGGATTCTGTGTCTGGAGCACAGAGGTGCCTTTCACTGCGGTGGAGCAGCTGTGGAGGGGTTAACTGGAGCCCGTGGTTGCAGCCTCATGGCTCGGGATGTGTCCTGAGATGAGGTCACACGAATTTCTTCGGGCAGCCCTCTATTCCCCTTTGTTTGAGGCACCCAACCGGTCACCCCAGCTGTGCAGCTCTCCTGCCAGAGCCTCCCCATGCAGCCCTCGGGCTCCCTGGGGACAAACCCTGCCTCCACACGTGTCCCTTCATCACACAGGGCCTTTCTCCTTGCCAGGGCAAAGCAGCAGAGGGTGCAGCTCAGTCACCAGCCAGCCTGGAGAGTCCCCTCTGCCAGCACAGCTCTGTGATCCCGGCTCTGGGCAGCAAGAGGTTAAAGCAGGAAGGCTGCTCCCAGCTCAGGTGCCCGAATCCTGCAGGGACACACACACAGGGCACTTGTGTAACGCTGTCATGTGGACTCTGAGCTGCCTGGCACGGTGCTGTGGGGCTCCCACGTGCTCCCAGCAGAGCTCTGTGTGTGCTGCTGACAGGGAGGGAGCCAGCGTGGGTGCCTGAGTGCAGAGCTGAGGAATTGCAGGGCAGCCCTGGGTGCCCCGGGCTGGGTGCTGGTGAGGGGATGTGCTGAGTGCTGGCTGCTGGTCCTGTTCCCTTGGAACACCTCTGATCCACCTCCAGTCTCGTGTCCCATCTCGCTGAGTCCCCAAAGGGACACGAGGTGAGGAGGGAGATCTCGATGCTTTTCCCACAGCACCTGTACTCTGGTGTGAGGAAAACAGAGACAGTAAAATAGAAACCACTTCAGGATTTCTGTCAGTTCAGGAATGACCAGGGCTTTAATGCTCTGTAATGTTTGGAGGCTTCAGCTGCTGACTGTGTTTTAAGATAACAATTTTCCACACTGGAGAGTGATAGAGATTTGTTGATGAGTGCTGACAAGGCCCACAGGGTTCCCCTGAGGAAAGGAAACATACAAGTGCAGTGTGGCTCCTCCAGGCCAGGAGCAGAAGTCCTTGAGCAAGGTTATTTCTCACCTCAGCACCAGACATCTCTGGAGGAAGCCTTGAGAGCCCTTTCAACAGAGCCTGACACCAGCAGCAGAGAGAGGGGACAGGAACAGCAGTGGCGTGTGGGTTTCTCTCTTTTGCTTGTCTTCTCCCCTTTTGAAGGATGGAGGGAAGTATCCTGACTCCTCCAGAGTAAAAGAGGGCTGAGAGAGAAATATATTCATGGTCACCTCTGGCAGCCCCTGCCATGTCCTGTGAGGGCACAGCTGTGCTGGGACAGGGCTGGCTCAAGGTGCCTGTGCAGGAGCTGATGGGGCAGTGGAGGGAATCCTCCTGGTGACAATGACACGTGTCCAGCTGAGGTGTCAGCAGGCATGGGAGGAGTGGGACAGCTGTGGGAGTGTGTGAGTGCAGCACCTGGCAGGGGAGACCCCCCCTGTTCACTGAAGAACAGGGGGAAATGCCTGGAAGGGGTGAGGAGGGCTGGTGTGTCCTGCCCTGCTCTCTGTGCCAGCTCCTGAGTGCTGCTTCCCTCAGCAGCTGTGTGTGGCCACATTTCTCTCAGCTGACTCCATGAGCCTCTCCCAGGTGTTTATTTTCTTTGTCTTTTTGCTGCTGAAACTCCGGGTTGCAGATTGCTCCTGGGCATGTTGGCAGGCCAGCTCGTGGCTGCTCAGCTGTCCCTCTTGCCTTCAAAGCCTGGTGTCCCTCATCCCGAGGGCAGAGGCCAATTCTGGAGCTCTGGCTGCCCACCACAGCCTCCTCTGAGCCTCCAGGGTGAGAGCATCCAGAGCTGGCTGGTTGTCTTGGTTTGGAAAGACAGGTGTCTGCCAGGGAAAGATGGAGCTTCCCTTGGAATGGAGAAGGCAAACCCCCTCTCTCCAAATTATTACAATTTTGAAATTATGGGGCTCTCAGGCAAAGATATGGGAATAGGAATAACAGTTCTTTACTAGGAATATTAAAAATACAAATGCAGTAGTACAAAAAAACAAGCAAAGAGAAAAAAAATCCTAGAAACCCTGACAGAGTCAGAACACGACCTGACACCCTGTTGGTCAGGATGTTGGGAGCAGTTCAATTAAATCCTCCTGCAGTGCCAGGTGTGGTTCTGTTGGAGCAGAGATGATCCTGTAGGAGGGTCCAGTGGTGCTGAGATGGGTCTGGGTCCCTCTGGGAATGCAGAGCACACAGGCTGCCCTGCTGCTCTGGATCCCAGCTTTGATCCAGCTGGGAATGCTGGGCTCCTCCCCTGGGTGGAGCCTCTCCCCCTGGGCTGATGGAATTGGATCAGCCCTGCAGTGAGCCTGGATGGCCCATGAACAGCAGATACCCCTGGAGGGAGGATGGGTCCTGGCAGGGACAAAGAACACTGCCCCACCAGGTGTTAACAGCTGCCCATGGACAGAAGGCACCCTCCCCCTGGAGTTCTGAGGGATGGGTTACACAAGAGATAAAGAAAACACCTCCCCAAATGGTTTCAACAGCCAGCAAACAGAACAGACACTTTTGGTCACATATTGCACCCCAAGACACTGGTGCTTACCAAGCCCCAAACGGTGCCTTAGGTAGAGAGCAGGGATTTACTCCTGGCTGTGTTTATCTGGGTCTCACCAAAGCTGAACAGAGGAGCAAATTCAGCAGTGCCCCATGGAGCTCTGCCTTCCCCAGCAGGGAATGACCACAGCCCTTCAGGTGTGGAGAGGCCCCCTTCTCCCCATTTGGGGCTCTCCGGGAGGGTCAAGAGGGCAAGACTAATGAGAGGGAGGGCTTCAGGAAGGAAAACATCGGCAGAGGATTGTGGAAGAGTTAATATTTATCTGAAACTCCTTCTGCTCTCCCAGGAGGGTGAGGAGCGTCCAGTCCTGCCTCGCCTCTCACTCTGCCCTGCCAGCTGCTGTTCATTCTTCAGCACAGGAGTGAGCAGAGAGCTTGGGGAGGAGCAAGGGATTTCCAGCAGCTTGAGGCTTTCAGGCAGAGAGATTAAGGGCCAGCATAGAGGAGAGCTCTGACAGGCACTACCCTTAAAGATAAGTCCCTCCAGGAGAAACTCAGGGGGCTGTGTGGGACTGGGGCAGTAGGGGCTGTGTGCTGCTGCTGTCACAGCCATCCCTTGCTGCCCCTGCCACCCCAGCTCAGTGTGGTGATGAGCTTTGTGTCTCTGGCTTAGGAAAGGTAGTAACTCGTGAGGATCTGAGTGATTTGTGTTCCCCTGTGTTGAATAAATAGAGGTTTTCGTAAGCAGTTTTTTGGGAGTGGCAGAACAGTGCTTGGCAGCACATGTGGAGCAGCTGAGAGCTGCAGCCCCGGGCAGGGCAGCTCCTTGTCTGCCCAGCTGGGAGAGGGGGATGGAGTGAAGAGGCAAAGAAACACCTGGCAGAGAGCAGGGCAGCAATATTGGGAGTGTGAGCACCTCCCTTGGAAAGGGGAGGATCTCCTTGGTTTGGTTTTATTTTTTTTTTTTTTTCCAAATGAAAAGGAGAGTTTCGGTCAAGGTTTTCTTTCTTGCCCATCATCAAGGCTCGTAAAAATGTAAAAGAAGTGGTTTTTGGAGCAAACAGTCCATGGAGGCTCAGATACTCCTGTTGCTGGCTGGGTCCAGCCTGGGGGTAAAAGCCATAGAGGGAATATAATGGAGTAACACTTGATTGAGTTGGACCACTTGATTGGACCTGTATTTCCTGATGTGGAAATGCTTCACTAAACATAATTTGATTTAGGAATGCTGCGCTCTGCTGCACTGTCCTCCCTCTGTGCTCTCCTCCCAGATATCCAGTGGTGCTGATAGCTGAGATAACCTGTAAAAGAACCAGCTGAATCCCCATTTTTCCTGCCTCTCCAGGCCCTGGAGGTCTTTGGCTGCTCTGGCTGCTTCCTGCACCTTTCCCAGCTCAGCCTGACCCTCTGATCCCCGAGTGGACTTGCAGCATCCATCCTCTCCAGCTCAGGGCTGGGGCTATGAGGTGATACCTGGCTGATGTGCTAAAACCCTGCTGGAAGTGGCCAGCTGTGACTCAGGCACTGCACTGAACCAGGCAGGGAAGAAAACAGCTCTCCTGTCAGATGAAATGCCCCAGGAATGTAATCCCAGCACAAAACTGGAGAGGCAGACAAGGAACAGCAAATAAGCTCCACCTGGATCCCTGCAGGTGTCAGTGCCACTGCTGATTTTCATGGGAAAACAAGCAGTCCTGAACCCCCTCCTGGCTGCCTGCTGGGCTCTGTCCTTGCTTTTCTCTGTGCTCCTGCACAAAGAGCAGCTTCTGGCTGGGCCGAGGGCTGGGTGAGCCTCGCAGAGGTGAGGGAAGGCTCCAGCTGAGCCTGGCGCAGGGCTTGCTCCACTCTCCTTTCAGTGATTTCCTTCCTTGCTTTCTCTGCACCTGGCAGTGCTTCCTGCTGGCTGCCACCCGTGGCAGTGTCCAAACCTGTGAGGGAAAAGGTGTGCACCCCGTGGCAGCCCTGTCAGCTCCTGATCCGTGTCTGATCACAGTTTGCCTGTGGAGGTCGGGGTGGTTTTCACAGCAGATAGCAGTGGTTTCCTTAAATTTGCTGCTGCCTCCTCCCTCTCCCTGTGGCTGTCCCAAAAATTAGCCCTGAGGGGTTTGAACCCCAAGAAGTCAGGGGAGAGAGTTGTCTCTCCTCTTCCTGAAATCTGGGTGTGCTTGACTTCCCCCCACCCTTTAGCAGTACTACTAGAAAATGGAGTATATATTTCTTTCTCTGTATACACTTGTACTGTGCTTCTCAAAAATGAAGAAAAATGGGGAATTCCCCATCCTGGAACATGAGGGCCACTGGAAACACAGCTCTGAAAGGAACAAACCCCGATATTGACATCACCAGCACGGGGTACCCCTCACTCAGTCACAGGCACCCCATTATTTGCCTTTTTAGTGCTTTGTGAGCACAGCTCCAGAGACACATGACTGCACCTTTGCAGTGAATCCATTAAAATTTGCATGAGTACTCCAGGTCTGAATGAGGGCAGCTACCTGGAGGTTTTGTGCATTTCAAGTTCAATTACATCAACCACAGTTTGGCTTCACTTCCCTGAGCCATCAGCCTCCTGCTGATCTGCCCTGCGAGGAATGGTGGTGCCTTTATCCTTCCCAGCCACCTGGGTCTTGATGGGTTAAAGTCTGGAGGCTGAAATGCACCCCTTCTTCCTTTCCATTCACCTTCTTCCTCTCTCCACACTTCCCCGGGGTTTTTTCCCTTCCTCTCCAGCCTGGGGAGCTTGGCCACGAGGCTGCCTGCTGGAGGCAGTGCAGTGGGGTTTGTGCTCCACGGGGCTGTGCAGCTCCCCTGCGCCCTTGTTTTGTGTTCAGCACCTTTCAGGTCCCGAGCAGGAAACGTGGTTTGAGCCTGTTCATGGGAAAACATTGCTTATTTTCATGGGAAAACATTGCTTATTGTCCCCTCCAGCGCCTTGGGCCGTGGCAGCAGCACAGCCCTGCTAGCAAACGGTGAATGAGCAGGGTCTGGGAAGGGATCTGAGCTCCTCTGCCCAGGGGATAACGTGCTGGGGGAGAGAAGGGCATTGGAGAGAAACTTCCCCAAGGACTGGGATGTCCTGGGGCTGCCTCCCTGCTGCCTGCTGGGGTGTGCAGGGCTGGCTGCTGGCCCTGGGTGCTGGCCCCACAGCTGGGTGCTGGCCCTGGGGCTGGGCTGGCCCCACAGCTGGGTGCTGGTCCTGGGGCTGGGTGCTGGCCCCACAGCTGGGTGCTGGCCCCACATCTGGGTGCTGGCCCCACATCTGGGTGCTGGCCCTGAGGCTGGGCTGGCCCCACATCTGGGTGCTGGCCCCACAGCTGGGTGCTGGCCCCACATCTGGGTGCTGGCCCCACAGCTGGGTGCTGGCCCCACAGCTGGGTGCTGGCTGTGCTCCTCCCTCTGCCTTGGGGATGCCTCAGCTGCATCGGTGGCTGAGTGGGATGAACCCTCAGTGCTGAAAGGTGGCAGAATGTAAGCCCAGGCTGTCCAAAGGTTCCTGCAGTGCCTGCTGTCTTTCTTTCCTTGTTGGTTTATTCATCCAGCTGGGCAGTGACCTGTCCTGCTGCCTGTGGCATGACAGCAGTGCCAGGCTGTGTCACGGCCACCCCTCTTGGGTTTTTCCTTGTGAACTTGTGAGCTTTTTTGGGGGCAAAACCTGTCACTTGGGCCATGCTGGTCACACGGGGGTGGTGTCAGCACAACACCTGGCCTGTGGAACAGCTCTGCCTTCCCTCCCCGAGTCGCCTCGCCAGGGGGGTTGAGCGATTTCTTTGCCAGCTCCGGGGAGGGAGGCTGTGCCCTTGCACCTGGCTGGGTGATTATGGACAGGAATCAGTGCCGGGATGGCTCGGGAGAGTCGTGCAGGCTGTTTGGACAGCGGGCAGCCCCCGCTGGAGGTGCTAACGCCGTGTCCCCGCTGCCTGCCCGGGGCCGGCGGCCAAGTGGAAGTTTCCGTGCGGGCCAGCCCATCCCATCCCCGCAGCCGCACATCCCTGCGGGCACAGCAGCGTCGGGCACCAGGCTCTGCAGGGCTGCTCTGCTCCCCCACGCCCTGCCCGGGCATCACACGGAGGGAAATAACCTCACCAACCTTCAACCCTTCAACCTTCAACCTTCAAAGCAGCAGCAGCAGCGAGGAGAAGACCCAGAGCTCCTGCCCGGGGCAGAGATTTTTTTTCACTCTGGCTTCTGGCAGGCTGGGGAATCCTGCTGCTGGCTGCCTCGCCGTGGGGAGGAGGGAGAAGCGGTGCCAGGGCCGGCGGGGAAGCCCCCGAGGGGCTGCGCAGGAGCGGGGAGCGTGTGCCGGGCTGGGAGCAGCAGCAGCAGCAGCAGCAGCAGCAGCAGCAGCAGCCCGGGATGCTGAGCCTGGAATGAAGTCAGCCTTCATCAGCCGAATAGTTTATGCATGAATCGAAACTTCAGACCTGGCAAAAAGGGAGGGGAGCGTGCGGGATCTGCGCTCTTTTAAAACGCTGGAGCCAAGGAAGGAGGAGGGGACAGAGGAAATAGCAGGAAAATAAGGCTGGGGAAGTGGGGAGAGATTTGAGAAGCTGGATGAGTTGTTCGCTCTGTTGTTGTGAGGAGCCAAGTTCCTTAAGCATCTCCTGGTGGATATTAAGAGGGAGCTGTGGAGGCTGGAGCGTTCCCCTGGACACTCGCATGCTGTAGCTTTAAGACTGTTTTACAGAGGACTCGGGATTTCCAGTTTTTCCTGCGCCTGCTGGAGTATTTCAGGGAGTTACAGGATTTTTTCGGGTCATGTACCCCCTTTTCCTTTCTTCTTCCTCCTTTCTCTTTCTCTCTTACTCTTCTTTTTCATTTCAAAGAGACAAAGCTACTTCAGTTTGGAGCACAAACATATGATCAGCACATGGAAATGTGGTAATTTGGATGCATTCATGATTGCAACAGATTGAAGAAATTAGACCAGACAAAGAGCTTTTTTTGGAAGAAGAGGAGGAGGAGGCAAGGCAAGGAGGGAGGGAGAGTGGGGGAAAGAAGGGGACGCCACCGAAAAAAGGGACGGCCGTGACACGCGGATGCTAAATATATCCCGTAGTAATGGAGAGGGACCGGATTTCAGGTAGGCTATTGATCTTTTAACATGTTATATTCCGCCCCTGCCCTCCTACCATTGCAGCAGCTTCTGTACTTTGAGAAGAGAAACAGCCCCGCTCCGGGGTGGATTTCAGCCGATTCCTTAATTTATTTCCCTTTTTTTATTATTATTATAATTTTTTTTTCCTGCAGTGATTCCCTTCTGCCATTTATTTTTTTTTTTTTCCTTTTTTTTTTTTTTTTTTTTTCCCTCTCCCCTTTACCCTTGGCAC
>VWYO01027633.1:0-20548 GCA_013400275.1 Rhadina sibilatrix
GAATTTATATCTTAGCCATATTACTGCTTATGATGATTTGTTTGCCAAGTATCTTGCAATGTGTGCAGAGACTGACTGATAAGGCTACCAAGAAGATCCTCTTGGTAGAACAGAAGGAGGGAGATGTGGCCCTGCAGCTAGAGAGCCAAACTGGTAGCACTGTTCAGCTCATGACAGGAGTGAATTCGCCAGGCCTCAAGCCTTGGCAAAGGGAAGCAGGATTTTGAGAAAGGACTGCAGAAGATAACGGTGTACCTGGTACAGAAGATGCTTTGCTAGCACATTTTAGTTAGTTAGTGTGTGTTAGTTAGTACGAGGCATATGTTAAGCAATATTATTTGGCTATGTTACTTGTTATATAATGCAAAGGTATATATATAAGCTTGGCTAGGCAGATCAATAAACGGCTTCATACGAGCAATCAATGGAGTCCACGTCTCTTTGTCAATCGCCATACCAGACAGAAATTTTTGGAGCAGAGTAATGTATCCAAACCGACGAGGACGTCATCAGTTTCACTAGCATTAGTGCAATAACAAAGATGCTCTTCCATGAAATTAAGTAGCTAAATATTCATATTATTCAATAAAACAACTCAAGCAATCAATTGAACATCAAATACATTTTGTCTTGTAAAACACTGAGTCATTAACCTTAACAATTTCACCATGCTCTCTCTACCAAATTCAACTCAATTAGCGTCCAAATGAACAGATGGACTAATGAATTAATGAATTATTGGTGAGTACTACACTAACCCCTGACTGACCTGAGAAATTAGAAAACACTCATTTTTGCTAGAGGCAGAAAAAACACATTGGTCAGGAAAAAATCAGTCTGAATAAGGAAAAGCACAGCTATTATAAGGACAGCATAATCTGTCTTTCAGTGAGAATGGCAGCTGTGGTTTGGACCCACAGGTAGTGCCAAGGCAAGCTGCTGGGGACTCCTGGAACTGTTCCTTGTCACACACTGGCAGTTCACTGCTTGTCCACAAACACAGACGAAAGCTCTCTCTTCACCTTGACACAACCAACTCCCACTGCTACACCTTGTTGGCCATGAAGTTCACAGTTAATAAACTCTCTCAGCAGCAAGTGCAACAGCATCAAACTCTCCAGAGGCAGCTCAGAAAAGGGAATCCTGGGTTCCCAAGCAACTGTCCTGAGGCTGATACACATTTGCTCCTTTGCAAAGACTTTCTGGTATACTAAGCACACTGGTATTTGATTCTTTCATAGAGGCATGAAACATCTCCAGCAACTCCCCATGGGCAACTACCAGCTGTGTTATTTCCTTAAAAAATTTAACATGTACCAGGGAGAAAAGAGAAGTAAAACAGGGAAGCAGGGGAGCCATGCAGAGCTGTACTTTCAGATGGAAAAGCTACCGAATCGCAGATCATCACAACAACACACTGCTATTATGCAAACTCCCTCCCCAGTCTAGATGCAAGAGGAGAAGCATGGCTTCTGTTCGGGGTTGGAATCTCCCTGGAATTACAGACTCAGACAACCAGTGCTGAATCTCTTCCAAGGACATTCACACAAATGCCACAGGCCCTGAAGTTCTCTGTTGAGCAGCTAAGGCTGAATTAAGCACATCGTGTCTTTGCACATGGTCCGCCCCAATCCCTCCAAGAAAATGATGCTGTGATGCTTCTAATGGAATTTCTTGATAAATATACTTGGCTCTGATAAATTAATTGGTACTGGGCAAGATTTTATCAGGGAGGACATAAATAATAATGTAAGATAAACAGCAGAACATTTACAAGAAGGGCCTGGCCAGCTGTAGATAATGCAGGCAGTCAGAAATCTCAAGACTGTGTACATGGCTGTTCTAACTCTTTCCTGGCTGGAAAGGGACTGGAGGACACACCAGAAGCAGAAAATCATCTGGATATGGAGCAACAAGGAGTTTAATGCTGTGATTCCAGATGGTGAGATAACTGCATTAAGAATATAGAGCTCCAGAACTTCAGAACATAAAAGTGGATTGACTTTATGCACTGGAACTGTTTGAGCAGTGATTACATTACTGATACAAAACCAGCTCTCAGTAAAGAGTACCACAGGTCAGACTACTCAGGTTTGCTTTCAAGGTGCACACACAGGTACAGGGTTGTATTTGTGGAGATGAAACTATACCACAGACTTTGTTTCTTTCCACAAAGCCATGTTGATTATATATATACAGATGCCTTTGAAAACGAAATGTGTTTGGGGTTCAAACTTCAGTTTCCTGTTCATTTAGAACAGATACAAGGCAGATGCACTGAAGAGCACTCCAAGCTGCCTAAGCCCTCCCTCTACATCAACAGAAGTACATCAAAGAGACAAAAGCAGCTTGCAACACAAGAGTTATTTTTTTGTAAACTAGACTCTTCCCATCAAGGACAGCTCCTCTGTTTCTTTTCTCATAACAAAGAAATCTTGGAAGGCTTTGGAGTTCTTTTGAGAGAAGTGCATGATGTGTCAGTCTAAACATGTAAATACTGAAATCAAGACACTGCATTAGTTTCCTCAAAGACTGATAAAAAGGAAGCAAAGAGGGCAGGACAGGGTGGGAGGGAGGATGCAGAGGCTGATGGTAAAAACAACCGAGAAGCCACATTCACTGAAGAGTTAAGATTTAGTGCCCTCTGTTTTACACCAGTGTGGGTGAAAATCACTTTTAAGGGCCCTAATGAAAGTTGAAAGTTACCTTCAGAAAGTTATGCATATTTCAACAGAAATAAAAATCATTATGCATTCTGTCCAAAGAGGATACAATCTCAAACTGTCAAAATTCTAAACTCTTCTACATATATTACATACAAATGCCTTCTATAAAGAAACCTCTTTTCATTTTTCTTCTAAATTAGCTTAGTGGTCCATGGTATTACACTACCTTGGTCTAGCCTGTGAATAATGTGACAGGTAATTTTTATACTTCTTGCCTGTACTTAAGTTTGAGTGAAGATACGGAAAACAACTTTTATGATCTAGGTGTAAAAGTAAATGTTCTGTGAGTCCTGCATACCCAAACGTGGACATCTACTGTGAAATGTTTCATGATGATTATGTGCCCATCAATAAATAACAACAACAACAACAACAAAAAGAGTAAGTTGTTCATTTTTTTTTTAAATAATGTGCATGTGCAGCAGTTTTTTCCCCAACGTGATAATGTTAATGTGGATATAACCCACCACATTATCACAGATTCTGTGTTATCAGATAGAAATCATTCTGTAACAAGATGCACTGAGAAGGATGAATAATATGCAGATAACATGGGAAATCGTCCAACTATAATTTAAAAAAAAGGATTCCTCATGAAACTGTTGACTGCAATGACACAGAAATGGATGGTAACAGTCAATTAATTTCCATCCTGGAAAAAGCTCAAAATACACCTGTACCAGCTCAAGTTTGCAAGTGATGAAGCTCAAATTGCTGAACAGTTCAGTGATATTTGAATTACAATGCTGAAGAAACAGTCAAATCTCTGACTGAAACCATGGAAAACCCAGTTTATATTTACTACCCAAACATTAGGCAGCCACAGCAAGGCTCTTTTTCTCAGTCTCTGTAATTACTTGTCCTCCAAGACTTCAGCAGCTATGCTATAACTTTGCTATGAAAGAAGTCATCAAAAGAAATTAACTTGTAACTAGGGGGTTGGACCTTTTCCCATCAGGGAAGAAGCCCAGTACTACCAAAACACAGATCTTTTAAAAACTACTTTTCCCTGTCCCCTTTCATGAAAGACAAAAGGCCATTAGAATGCTGAGTCTAGCAGAGCAAACCATACTTCAAGGTGCTCCATCAAGAGGAAAATTAAACACAGAAAATTACAGAGGTGATGCTCATACAAAAAGAAAAACAATGCAGATCTTCAGGAAATAAGAGAGAGAAATATGAGAAACAAGGTGAGCTATTAGTGACAGGGCTTTATTTTCTATTACACAGTCCATGCATATCCATTCAAAAATGAGAACTGTCATGAATCCAAACAGAAACTGAGGGCATGTTCCTGAGTTTTCAGAGTTATCCCTAATTTACAATCAGGTAACCGAGAGCTGAGCTTCAGTCATGTAAATAAGATTATTTTGTTTACAAAATTAAAACTCCACAGGTGAGGAATTTATATCTAAGACACCAAGCAGAGTTATGATGAACAGGCACTTTAGTCTGCTGCATGCATGTATCTTCTATCATTATGGAGGACATGTATGTGTTCTACCTGTTACACCATTTTTGGGTTTGAAAATACACTGTTACACAAACAGGACTAATATTTTCAAGAGCACAGAAATAGTCTACACATGGGAAAAAAAAATCAGAATGTACTCACCTGTTCCATGTTGTTATTTCCAACAATCGAGTTATTTGACTCATATCCAGCTCTTATGCAGTACAGAGAGTGACTAAGACAAATCTTTGATTTAACAGCTCTCTTAGTTTATCCTACTCTTCCTTGTTGCTGTAAAGCTAACTGAATATGTTTCTAACACTATTCTCTGCTGAGGTGAGGACTAATAGACTAATCATGGCTTTCAGTAGCAGGGAAACCGTTTGGAAATCAACATTAAGGTTTCTCTCTGGAGACACTACATAGTCAATTGGAGGCACACTAATCTTTATCTTGAATAGCCTAAGTCCTCCTGAAAGCAAAATAATCAGCAACACTAGGAAAATCTGATCAGCTTGTCATCCAACACATTACACATCAGGATGTGACCCTCACGTGGAGGAGAAGCCAGTGCCTCAGAGGTAAGGAGGAGAAGAAGGCTTTCTTCAGCAACTGCAAGACCATCCTTGGAAATTGGGGCAATGTGATTGTTTTTTTCTACTTGAGAAATCCTTCCAGGTTTACTTTGAGACTAAAATTCTGCATGTTTTCTGCTGGTGAATAAAGGAGCTTCATTTCACCCCGTGCACTTTCACAGCAGTGGCTGAATTCTCAGAACGCACTTTACTGGCTCACAGACCCAAACCATTTGCCAGGCAGATTTAACCTCCCCGAGGCTGTGGTTCACTGTGTTACGTAACTCCAAGCCAGACAGTTATACTTACTCTTCTGGGCTGAATGTTTCCTCTTACAACTTTTATTTCCTCATATTTACTCCTCAGGTAAATCCTGTCAATGAAAGGCTTTTATCACCTCCTCTCTGTGGACTGGCATCGCCCTGGCTGTGTAAGAAATGCATTTCTAAAGCTGACCTGGAGCTGCTGCTCTGGAGGAAGAATACAAGCACAGGTCTTGGGCTTTTTAACTCTAAACCAGTTTTTCTCAGCTGTGGAACAGCATCAGTTTTACCTGACACTGCACGCTGGCTGACAGGTGGGTAAAATAAGCAGCTGATGTATATTCCACAAGAAGAGTGATTCCTGTAGGTCACAGCAGTGAAAGGGAGAGAAGAGGAAACCGACCTGGCAAAATGCTAGCCTACAAAAGCACATCAGAACAGTCCATTTCTGAACCTGTTTGCTCAAATCTTGTTTTGCAGTGTAGCTGACAAAGCTGAGGCGTAGTTAAAAAAGATGGAAACAAACAAGCAAAAACCCCTCCCTGCAAACCAACAGATTTTTATCAGCCCCTAATCTGCCCAACAGAAATTCCTACAATGTTTGTAGATACAGCTGTCAACACACAGTAATTTGTCTGCCTTATAATATCTGTCAATAAACAGAATCCACAATAAACAATGGCAATAAACAGTAAAGGATAAACAGATTGCTGGTTTGATAGAACATAGGAGAGACAATGAGCTTATCTTCTGGAGGACTGTTAGCAACTTGTACAATAAATAACAAAGATATAGCAAATAATCCAAATTTAATAATTCTGTGCAACTTCACTTTTAGGGAAAAATTCCATCCTCTTGCCAAGAGAAATGTTCACATTTTGCCAAGCAGATTTATTTCTCCCATAAAACAGACCTCATGGGGTCAAGGTCTCCTATGGTCTGAGAAGTGCAGTATGTCTACTTCAAGACTGCAGATTACACTTACCAAGTTTTTATTTCTAAGAAATTATTTTTCAAGAAGGACAAAAGCTGAATTTTTTAACAAAGAAGCAAATTTAGAGTGTCATGTTTAAGCAAATGTAGAAATATTGTCTTTTATGATTTTAATTAAATTGATGAGTCCTTGTGAGAGACAAAAATGCACATTTACAAGGTTAACTGAACATGAAGAATAACTTTGGATTAAAGTAGACAATAGCCAAGGGAACCTTCAATGTTTATATTGGGAAATACTTACTATTTTGATATACTGAACTTTGCAGATTCTTTCTCATGCTCTATAGACTGTGAATGCACAGATCTTGAATTAAAACTATCTGGAACAGCTGCTAAGTGACAACAAAAAATTCCTCTGGACCATAAGCCTTCCATAAACATTGCACTCACCATCTTCTGCCTTCAGACTTTCCTTACAGCCTTTTACCTTGTGTTTAATCTGAAATAGAAAACTTTGCCTGATAGGTGCCATGATGCTTAGAAACAGAAGCCTCCTTATTTATATAAATTCTTGACTTAATCTATTTTAACCTACACAACACGACAGCAACGCTCCCTACTTGGCACATCCCTGCTTTGTTTTGTATATGTGAAAGAAAAGCATATTAGCATGAAGTGTCAGGAAACATTCCAGCTCAGCCCAGCCTCAGCTTTGCTCCTCAGGTTGGAAAGATGTGTACATAGCAGATGAGCACAGTGAAGAGAAGAAAGAAGAGAAATGAGGAGAACATGAAGTCAGTGCATCATTACATTTGCATGAAAACACACATCTCTTCTCCTGCCTATTGTGCCTTGAAATAGCTCATGCCAGGCTTCCTGATCCTCAGCTCCCCAAGTGAGGGTGAGTTTGAGATGTCCAGCTGCAAATAACCTACAGTGGTGAAGGTGGAGGAAGCAATTTATTTGTGTCCAATTCCAACCTGAACTCCAAAGAGCATAAAATGCCTTTTCCTTCCATCTAGCTTGCAGAGGATGATGGACTGAAATAAAACATGGTGTCTGGAAGACTCCAATCAAGCATACAGATCTTTAGCAGCAATGTTTATCCTAGAGAATCTTATTTTTCTCATGGTATGAAAAACAGATATAGAGTTCATTTTGAAGATTGTCATATCCTACTGTGCAGTAAAAAAATGCACCTCAATACCTGTTTCCTCTGTGTTGAAAACTGTCTGAAAAGTTGGGTTAGATATCATGTAGCCTGTAAAACTATCAGCAGTATTAACATTTTTAACATAGCATCCTTCAATGTGTATCTGTTTCTTTGAACACCATATCCCTACAAAACCAGTCACTTTGAAGTTCTCTGGTAATCCTCTGAAGACCTAAAAAAATGCACTTAGAGGAGATAAATTTCCACTACAACAGAACATAACCTGAGAAAACATAATTCCATCTTCCTGCTATTTTCAGTTTTAGCCATAGCTACCTCTGATGCTTTGATGTCCTCATAGGAAAACTGTGTGGCAGGTACTCCGAGGTGGTTGATGAAATAATCTGAATCTCCCTGTATCTGCACAGAACTCACATTGGATCCTGGACATCTAGCCTGTTCCACACAGTTGAAGCTCTGGCTCTGGAAGAAACAAACACAAATCAAAGCTCTACTTAATTATCTGCAGTCAGACTCTCGAAGACTCATAGCAGTATCTCATTTAAACTGCATTTTTTGGGTTGAAGCATCTTCAACACAGCAGAGAGTGAAGTTTTGCTGCAGCATGTCTTTCAGAGGACAAGGACACTGAGATGGCTGGAGAGGCAAGAGAAGAATTAAGGCACATGGAATGTCTCATGCTGGCCAGAAGATTAGAAGGCATCACGGTGCCCTTTGGAAGATTTTGAGATCTTTATTGGCTCCTAAGGAATCAGTTTTTTATTCAGTTAATAGCATGCTCTGTAACAATAGAAAGCTGAATAAGATAATCATATCCAATCTATGATAGGGCTGTGAAATGCTGGCAATGTAGAGAATTTCCCACAATTGAAAAGTAGGGCTTATGAAAAAAAAACAAAACAAACAAACCAGAATTAAAAGGCTAAAGACATGTAATACACATCTTCTGTGTAAGTAATACACATTTCCTGTGTTGGTTTCTTAGAACAATTCTAGTCAGTGAAATCTTTGTATTTCTTTCACGTAAGTATTTAATGGTGAAATCTTAGCAACAGAACTGTAATAAATATGGAAACTGGAAATCAAGCCCAGACTGAGCGCCTCATACTTGTGTAGCTTTTAAATCTATCAGGTAATTAAACATTTAATAAACAGTAGGCGTAAAGGCTTTCAACATCTATTATTGCAAATAAGCTACTTAGGTTTCTTTTCAAGAATATTAGGAAGTTGAAGTACTGGAGATTATTTGCATTTAGCTAACAGTTTATATAGTATAACATAACTTCCTCACCTCTACCTACAAAATTACAGGCTTTCTAAAAGAATAGCCTAAGATTGGCTCTACTTTAACACCAAAATACAGCAAATTCTGTATATTAAAGTCTCCAAGGTTATCAGGAAAATGTTAGACAGAGACAAATCTTAGTATTTTCCCATTTCAAAATTAGCATAATTATTGCTTCACAGTTTCATTTCAGTGCTATGAAGAATGCAATTGCATAATGCACAGTTTAAATAAAGGCAGCAGAGTCTCACAGAAAACTATTTTAAAATACCTTCAAGAAATAGCTTCCATTTCATAAGTAATTTTGAAAGGTGGTCGTATTACTCCTTTTTTTTTTTTTAATCTGTTAAGCATTTCTGCTCCTGCCGTTCTTACATACATTCACAGCTGTTCAAGGTCTGTCCAAAAAGTTCTAACAGAAATGGCAGAAACCGAAACAAATTCATTGCCAAAAGTGTTTTTAATAACCACTCTTGTATCTCCTACAGTCTCTCCCACTCAAACCCACTGCATAGCACACACTCAGGCAAAAAGCCATATTTATGATTTCATGCATGTATCTGTGTACAAGATCCACTGCTCCTTCCAGGAATCATAAGGCATTTCAGGGTCACCCAGTGTTTCTGTTCTGCAGCAAAGATCAAACTTTCCTCATTTTACACTGCCCACCACAGTTGGTCAAGTTTCATAAATGATGAGTATCTTGCTCTTCCTTTAATGCTTAAAGGCTCACTGAATGATGTGAAATAGTGAAATACAGCTTCTGACAGTTAATTCTGAATATCCACCAACCCCCATTTCTACCAGCCTACCAGGAGCTGAAGAGATGTCCTCCTACAGCAGCCATGAAATTTAGTTTTTCTTATGCATAAAAGTTTATATATGAAATGTTTACAGCTTTGGTTAAGAGGACTATAAAATATGGTGGTTTTGGTGTTTTTATCACCATCCTTGACGGTACAGGATTAACATTTTTATGACAGCAATGTTCAATTCAATAGTACAGCATTTTAAGAGTTTAACTGCTTTATTCCACTTGCACTGTTGTGACACACAAGCCCAACAATAAATATTTAACCCAGCACCAGGATAGGAGAATGCTTTACATGCAAGATGCTGCACTCTTCCAATCTGGTTTTATTGTCATGCAGACTCCACAACACCAGCATTCTTCAACTCCTTGGTAACAACTGCAAAGTTCATATTGTGTGTTTTGCATTCATTAAACAAATGAAATGTTTCCCCAGACCAACGGACTTAAATGTTCAACAATTAATAAAAGTGATAAAATTAATTTAAAAAGAGATTTTTAAAAATGTATCTAGAATAAACTATTAGCAACACACAACTAATTGGCAGTTGTAGAGTAGACAAAGTATGCTGTGTGGGTTTTTGCTGTTCTCCTCTCTTTAAGAAGTTTTTCTGAAGTTCTATTTCAGCCTTCTGGGTTTACCTTTGGAGTCAGACACGATTTTACATCAACAACTTTCTTGTTATTGTAACAATATAAACATGTTTACATTCTTCTCATAAGGAGGAGACTGCTGATGGACTGTTGGGTTGACCAGCGTGGTTGAGGAGGAAAATTTTTTTCCTCCAATCCCTGGTCACTGCTGGAATTCTATAAATGTTGAAGTTCGTAAATAAACCTCCTCTTTTCTGCCTTGGACATCTCAGTGTGTGGGTGTCATTTCTTTGTGTCGAGTATGACAAAAGTACATTTCTTCAGCTGGTTAACCTTACAGGAAAAACACAGGCTGGCTGTATTTAGAGCACTCAGCTGCTCAGGCTGGACTCCACTGTGTCAGTCAAGCCCTTCCTTCAGACTGGAGGCAAACCAAGCCACTGGTGAGGCAGGAACCAAGGAGTGCTTCGTGCCCCTGCAAGGATTCACATGCTGTTTGTAATCCAAGAATTGAATTTCTCTGGAGCTCACTTCAGGCTTTAGCACCGTCTTGCAGGTTTATGTTACAAATTTGAGAAAATTAAGAGTACCATATGGCCACATATACATTTCATTTGAGTTAATGTCCTAAAATAGCTCTGACACATCTGAAGTATAATCAAGTGGGACTTCCTTGCAGATCTTATTAGTTAGTTCTGGTTGCTACTTTTCTTTACTTGAATCCAACTTAACTTAAAACATTACCACCTTTTGAAAATGGATCAAAACATCCAAGGAGCTTTCAACAGGGCAAGTAAAAAACAAACAGTTATTCTTACAATACATCAGTGATCCCAACTTCAGAACTACAACAAGGAAGCTTATTCTTCATGAATAATCAATCTCTATTTCTGAGCTGAATCACCACCTGTGTCAGGGATTGGGGGCAATTAAGGCTCTCAGGTATAAGAGACCATCTAGATGAAGTAAAATTGTCTAAAGAAAGAGCTACAGAATTTATTTAATTCATCACAGACCTTGTAAAAATGCAGAAAGCAAGAGATTAGCATCTTTATTACTGTACATTTGTAAATTAACAAAAACAGGTAGTAAAGGCCAGAGAAGCTGCACAGCAAAGGACTCACAGGTCTGTGTCTCTCATCTATAAACACCTGCTACACTCTGGCAAGCAGACCATTAGAGGCAGAAGGCTTGATGGTTGTTAAAAAAATATTAATAGATGACTGCCAAAGGCTATTAAAAACCCCCAAACCCATGGAGTTCCTCAGAATTGCATTAATTCTATGGCAAGCATACTTGTCAGTTTTCTCCCAGCTGACTATCAGGTTTGGCTATAAACATCCTGTTCTGCTCTGTCTTTTTTGATTGATTATACATATTGCTATTAGAGCCATTCAGCTCTTCATGACATTATTAGGGAAATTTAATATGGCATTCTGCCCTATAGACCTCAAAGGGCTTCTCAGACCAACTAAAGGCAAGCAAGGTACCTAACATTTCTGTCTTGCCCAATATCATAGAGCAAAACAACTACATAAAAACTAAATGCAAAGTATTTCCCCAATTTTGACTAAATTTTCCCCCAATTTTTACTAAACTGACATGATTCAAGTACGTGCATAAAAATTATTCTAAGATATATTCACTCATTCTTTCTCTGTGTAAGAAAAGAAAATCTAAACGTGCTGGTGATAATTAGTATGCTACAGAGGGAGAGTAGTTGTGGTTTAAACAGCCTGAATGTTACACACCACTGATGTGATGTATCAGCCTATTTATACAATGCAATCATTTGATTACCTGATTAAAGCTACACCAAGAAATCTTATGAGGTAGAGTGACTAACCTGCTGCAGTTAATAAATGTTATATTAAGATGAAAGTAATTAATTAAAAATTACTAAAATGTTGGTTCCTTAGTTTCTTAGCAGTTTTTCCTTCCCGCTTACACACATTCTCATTTTAAACATGCATGAAGCCTTACTGAAAATATCCAAAATCTTAGCATTATTTAATGACCTTTAAGGGCAACGTGAAGACTCTGCTAATACTCTGTTGCACTGCAAAATCAGTCACAGAAAAGAAAAATTTAAATCTCAGAAACTGCCCCTAGTTTGGCCTCTTCAGGACTAGCACAGTAAAGTGAGAGATGTTCCTTGCAGACACACACATACTCCACTGAGAGGGACTTGTCATCAGGGAAAAACAACTCCCTCAAGAATTGTGTTTATGGAAAGTCATCAGGGACAAGGAATTCAGCACCATCTGAATCCCTCTGATACTCATGGACAGTGCAGGTGATTCTCAAACAGATCCCTACAATCCCAGGGATCACCATTAGACACTTCCAATTTCCCCACCACCAAAGTACTCTGTATTTTCACACACAAAAGCACCACACCTGGAAAGTCCAAGAGTAAACAGTTTCCTGGGCAGTGCAGGAAGGTAGAACTGCATTTTCACAAAAAACCACAAAAACCAAAACCAACCAACCAACCAACCTCCGAAACAAAAACAAAAAAAACCCAAAACAAAACAACCCAAAACCAACCAACCCACCAAAAAAAAAAAAACCAAAAAAAAACCCAAAAAACAAACCACACAAAACAAAAAACACCAAAACAAACAAACCAACCAAAAAAAAAACCAAACCAAACATGCCTTTTAGATAAACCTCATGGCATTAAAATAATTGTTTCCTTTCAAAAAGCCTACAGGTGTTCTGCATGACAGAGAAGGCCTTTTTCACCCAGAGGGGAAGAAGAAACTGGAAATAGTGACAAACACAACACTTTCAAAAGGTCAGGCCAAACCAAGATTAGTCAACTCCCAGTTTTGATATTGTATTCAGGTTTCTACTGAACCAAGGAAAAGACAGTTTACCTAAGCAACACAAGCTGCCAAAAATAAAACTACAGTTCTGCCTTTCAAAATCGCGTGGAGCAATTTTTGCATTTCAATGGTAACTTCCTAAAAACATGGGAAATTACAATACCAGTGGTTATAAAACAAAGCCTGTAAAAATATCTGTGCTTGGAACAAAATATTTAAATATAATGTTATATGTTGTACTACTTTGCAAACTTGAGTTATTTTTATTTTGTTTACAGCTAAAAAACATGAGACAAACTTAATCCTGTAATTCTTGTTCAAGGCTTTGGTTTCTGTTAAGCAGTATTTGCATACTTTTAAATATTTGTCTTCTTTTTTTAAAAAAAACATGACCATCAGTGTGAAATCTTTATAACAAATGGTACCTCACAGGACTAAATCACATTTTAGATGCAAAATTTACATCAAACTGATAGAAAATACAAAAGCAAGGTAGTAAAAAATTATATAGTGTAAATTTAATTTTCTATCCTGCACTTTTTCTACATTTAACTTTATCTACTGACAGTCTTTCTCTGATTCTTCATGCTTGTTACATGATTCTGAATTACATTTATCCATCCTATAACAAAATTGAAGTCCCATGCCTCATTGAGTCAGATGTACCTGTAGCCAACATTCAGTACAAACTGCTAGGAATTTTAATGGCTTTTTTAAGGAAGGTAAAAATCAAGCAAGTATGTTCCCATTTGATAAGAGAATTTCAGAGCAATCAAATATTTGACGCTAAAATTACACAGCATGAATTATATAAATGGCAAGACTGCAAGAGGAATGCCATCAGCAGTTCCAAGTATCTCAGCACCTTAAAAATATAGAGTTATAAAGTTAAAAAAAAAAAAATACTGAGAAACTGTTGCACACACCTTTGGTAGCTGTGTTTCTCCAAAGTCTGCACTTACCCCAAAAAATTCTGCGTCAGAACTTCTTCCATATTTTTTTCATCAGCACAGGAAAAAGCAAACTCTCCAACACTTTGGGTAAAATGACTTTAAAGACTGAAGGAATTTCCATGACCACAGGCTATTCAGTGAGTTACATTTATTGATGGCAAATTTCAGGAAACTGCTTAAAATTTCATTCCATTACGATGGACAACCCAGAAAATACTATGTTAAGAGGGAACTTGTCTCCACATCCAACACTCAAAACTTTGGATGCTTTTTTCCTTTAGAGCTTATGCTTTTTGATCTAGTTTTGAATATAAATGATTTTTGAGTGTGCAATGATTGCATTGGTAATTGAAGGATCTGTGTTTTGATAATGTAAAAAATAGAACTCTCCTGGACTTAATGGTGCTCAAGCTTTTTCTTGCTTTTATTCAGTAGCAGGAACACAGGCCAGTGTTGCTTTTCACATATATACTGGTATACTGTGAAACCTAGGTTTAATAAAATGCAAATTAATTTGATTTAGTATAAAACACTAATAATCTGGGGCTTGATAAGAACTGCATGACTTCCCCAAATGTCTTGTGCCGCTGTTTGTTGCTAATATAAAATCACTGCTTAAGTGGGTAAAAGGATTTGACAACAGAGCCCAATTTTCAAAAGGCTGATGTTTTGTACTCCAAGCCGTGGCTTGTAAATCATTTTAAATGCCTGAAGGCATTCTCATTCTGTAATATGTAGACTCAGAAAGACTGTGAACCCATTTTGGTGCAGTCTACATTTGTGATGATCAGGTCCTGCCGTGCTACTCATTTCTGGGACTCATCACTCAAACCCTCCAAATGGATATGAAATAATTCATGCCAGTGAGATTACTTCTCTATACCCCACAGGAGAAAAAAGAAGAAAGATGTTGCTTGTCACTCTGAAGGGGACAGATATGTACACTCACTCTGTTCCTTGAAAAGTTTTATTTCAGGATCTCCCAAATATCCCAAACAGGCCACATGAATGTGCAGCATCATTTTGCTCACTGGTCTCCAATGCATCAGCACAAAGAGAAAAAGTTGGGAGAGAAAGCTTCCATGACATACTTTCCAGTAAAAGTGAATTAAGCTTGGAAAAGCAAACCATGAAAGTGAATTTATGGGGTTTTAATGACCAGCACTACCCCCCCTCAGTATGCACAGCACACACCTGCAGGAGCCATGGCTCTCATTTAGGGAACCAAATGGCTCAAACTACCCCAAAACTCCAGCCTTCCCCTGGAAAACAAAACAAACTCAAACCACACAACACACAGGGCAAAATCTGTGTTTGTATGGCAGCAGCCAGTGCTAGAAACTAGGCCCACAGTTGGGTGTGACATGGGAACTACAGTTTGTAACCAATTTACATTTCCCCAACTATCAGCCCTCCCGTGTCAGGCTTTCTGAGCTGCACAGAACTCAGGATCTGTGGCACTTCTCCCAGAAATGTTTGCCAGCTCTACCTCCCACACAACACCACTTGCCAGCGTGCACATCAGCTCAGCAGACACCCTCATGAGCTTTATCACAGAGCTGACCCAGAAAAGCAGAAGCATCAGCTCTGCAGGGGTCAGCTCTCTGCCACCCTCTCCCCACGCAGGGGTTTGCTTCACCCTGCTGAGATCTTCCTTCTGCTGTTCATGAACACAACATAAACTCATGTGTTTCACTAGGAAAAAAAAAAATACAGGAAAATCACTGCTCCTTGTCCTGCAAGTGAACATAATACATGCCTCATATTCCCTGCTCCTCCACATGCATTCCCAATATCCAATACTTTATCAGCTCTTTGAAGGGATCTAAGGATCTGATGGTAGCATCTTGCATACCTCTGACAGAGGTAGGACAGACCCAACACCACGTTAGCCAGGTAAGAGGGGACACAGGCAGAAACAACCATGGTACAGCCAGTGCAACATTGAACTGGGGGAGAAATCTGCCATCAAAATCTCTGACTTTATTACTCTAATCACACAAAGGAAGAAATTTTTTTATGGCACAGAACACCGAAAATCAGTAATTCTTTGGCAGTATTGTTCTGACACGTGGGTAAACTGTGCCAAATCTGCCCTCCTGGCACCAGCCTGGAACAAGCCCAAATAAATTTACTGCTGACAGAGCTTTACCTTGCCCTGAAACCTGCAGTCTGACACTGAAACTTCTTAATAGAAGTTTGAAGATGCATGAACAAATCACCCCCTTCAAGCCATACACAAAACCTATTTTTCAGTCTTTGAAATGGAAAGTCACTCCCACCACTCCACACAGACCATGAAGGTCAATAAACCACCATCATATTTTTCATATAAAAACCCTCTTCTGGACTTCAATGGGAATTGAGCAAATGGTATAATAACAGTATTTGCACTTAAGGTATCAAGTATCTGTAGCAATTGGATTTTTCAGGAAGATAATCACAAAGCAGATTTATTAAAGTGTGTCAGTACCACAAATGCAGGTCTCCAGGCTCCACTGCGAGATAAATTAAATCATCCAAATGATGTCAAATGATTTTATTTTTACAGCAGTGGGGTACTGTAATACTCTTTTCCTGACTGGATTCTTCCAACTTTTATCTACTTAAACCACAGGAAAGCATCTTTGGTTTTGCCTCTGTAAAGGAAAACAATAGCAGTGAGGAAAGGAGAAGAGAAAAACCTAGAGAAGGGAAAGCCATGTGGCCAAATGACTTTTTCCTTACGGTTTCCATTGAATTTCACTTGAACTTGGTTTCAAGGGCTTGGGAGAAGAACCTCAACTACTTGAAGAAAACATGTTTTTTAAACCAGGATCTGGTTTAACATTCTGTCTTAACATGAATCTGATCTAGTCTAAGGAACCTTCAAAAGATTTTCAGCAAACACAGAGTAGCCAGCTATTACCCAAAAGTCATCATACATCTAAATGATGTGTTTTCTTTGTGCTCTGAAAATTAAGATTATTATTTGAGATAGTTCCAAAGCCTAAGTATAGCACTGAACAGGGATACTGCAATTTCTATGTACTGTCAAGTATCAGAAAACTAAAAACACATTTAAACTTTGTTAAGTGGAGGAGTTTTAATTATAAGGTTTCAGGGATATGTCACTATTTCACAGTAAGCAAGCAAATCACAGAAAGGCTAATGTATTTTATTTCAGAACTGATTAGCAGTCTTCTACAATAAAGACAACTGAGAGCTTCTAATTACTGCACAATATAATCTAAGAAAAATATCTATAACATTATATTTCAGGTTTCATCCTCCAAATTCCGATTTCTGAAAGTTAATTTTGAGGCAATAAAATTGAACTTTCTGAAACAATACACACACAGTCTGTAAGGGAGAAATGTTTGCACTGCACAAATTGAGAAAACAAACTGACAAATCCAGTAAAGTGCATTCTAAAGCTATTTACTCTGGTAAGGAAGACTAATGAATGCTACATACATATATATTTCTGAGAATACTAAATAATACAGCATCTACATGAATTTTCAAAGGTGTGGATTCTAGTCAGCAGTGTGGAAAAAATTTACTTCACAACCCAATATATTTTAATGGACTACAGCTATTGAATCCCATAAACATGAGCTCATTTTTTCCTCAATATTAAATCTTTCTCTGTGCACTCCACCTGCCACAGTTTCTATCTCTGGCCTCACTGCTATAATTGTATATGCAAATAATTCCATGGCTAGGAATAGTTTTCCTAAGCTCATGAGTTTTATTCATGGACAAAAAAATCAAGTGTGCATGTGCACAAACACACACACAGACACATATTTTCAAATTACAAACAGCCTGGAAGCTCCAGAACATGATTTTCATTGTCCTGGTTGTTTCATTGGGCATGGTTGGTATTTATATAAGAAATCACATGTAAGAATTCAATGTATTTAATAACATCCATTCTGCCACAAATAAGAGTTGTGGGTCTGAAGCTGAATACAACATTTATATTGTCTACTTTATCCTTTTCTTTAAAAAAAGGCAATATTCTTATACTGAGATCAGGTTTTTTCATGTGAGTGACAAGCTTCTAACCAATAAATAATGAAGGTGTTGACTAGCACTGAATTTAGTGCCTCTGTCTGAAAAGTGTTGGTAGAAAAAGCTCCAGTCCAAGCTGGTTCTCCATTGACATGTGACACCTCTGGAAATTTATCAGTCAGTTTGTGTAAACTTGAAATCCATGATTAATAACTATCCTAAATCACTGTTTTTATAGTGATTTCCAGAGTATCATTAAAGATGTTACATAAAAGTCTGTGCTGCTACCTTTACAAAATAAACATGGAATTCCTTCAAAAGATTAAAAATTATTTTCATGACACAGAAATGTGATCTGTGGAAAAAAAATCTGACTGGCATTAATTACCCTCCTTCTAAATCCTGTTTAAATCAATTATAACTTCATTTTATCTGGAGTTATAATCAATATTAATCAATCTACACTTACAGAGGTCATTTTAATTCTCCTTAATAAAGCTGATGCAATTTTACCTCTTTTAGCTACTGGAACACCCTTGGCCACCACATTTCAGAGCCTGTAGGTCATTTTGGCTAAGATACTCTGGATATCCCTTTGGGTGCCCTGGGCTCTGTTGCCTTATGGCATCTTGAGATTTTACAGCACAATTAATTCAAGCTTTTTCTTCATTTCCCTGACAGGATGCCACAGCTCCTTAATAACTTCCAATTACAGATTTTGTGCATACTTCAAAATTTAATATTTACGTAGCAAGACAGAGAAAATTACCTATATTGCCATCTCCCATTTTTATGATTTCCCATTAGTTAATCTGAAAAACATCAATTATATGGTAAAAACTAATCCAAAATCCACTTCCCTTGCTTGTCTGAGACACATCAGATCATTTCAAACACCAAATTCACATTAACTTTGAGGAAGATGTATCAATTCTCTGAAGCTGATACTCAGTGCACAAAGTGTGTAATTTTCTTTTGTGTACAGTGATAGCTTTTGTTCAAAAGGTAAAAAGGTGACTGCAAAGAAGAATAAAGATCACCCGTGAAGAAAGGGAAAACAAACATTGCTCTTTAACTGTGGTGGCTTCAATAAATGATAGAAATAGTTCCAAATTATTGTGATAGAAGTCAAGCACAGATCATCTGAGTAAGTTTTATAATCTTGTAGACTGGAAGCTGAAACACATCAGAGAAACTTATTTTTGCAGTAGAGTGAGGAGCTGGATCAAATGACTGCTTGAAGCCCTTGTAAGTTTGGTTTTTGTGTCATCAAAGACCCCTTCATTTGGATGTACATGCTACCTCATCTCACCTCCTATTTGACATCTGTAAAATAAAATTCTCAATTCCTTTATTAAAAAAACAAAACAAAACAAAACAAAACCAAAACCCTAAAAAAACCCAAACCAAGCAAACTGCCTTTTTTTTTTCTCCATTTATAACAATGATCCATTAATTTACAGGGAGAAAAGATTTTATGTGATTTTTTTTTTTTTGCCCCTCTTCCCCTTCCAATTCTCCAGAGCCTCAAAGAAATATTTACTCCAAAATAATTGGTTCCAAAGCACCCTTGATTCTGAGCATTCAGTTCCATTTTAGCTGCACATGCAACTGTTTTGTAAGCTTACTTGAATACATTTTGTAAATAAGGTTTATGATACTTCTGTGGTGTTTGGAGTTAATTAAATATTTTGACTGACAGCTGCAAATAACTGCTGCTAACTGTTTCAAATAAAAATCTAATCATTACACAAAGCTTGATAAGCAGGCCAGATGTAACAGACAAAATGCAAGAAATAAAATACAGCATGCAAGAGAAGCTTTAGGGTTTATTAATCTTAATATTAAATATTGTTCTCCTTTTCCATTCAGACACAGAACCCAACAGTTTCCTAGGAGTGCTCAAAAGCCTATGGAAAAAAAAATCAATAGCAATAAATTAGAAATGGATGCCCAGCTTTTAAAAAACATTTAGAACTAACATTAAAAGTGATCATTCTTATGTTAAAATAATAATAATAATAAAAAAATGATGAACATGTTAAAACTGAGGAAGCTAGTTCCCAATTTGATTTTTTTGGGAGTGTTTGTTTTTAGAAGTCTCTCTTCTAGTGCTGAATTACCCATTGAAGGTAGAACATTGAGCCTTCTTTAGGTAATCATACAATAATTATCCAATCAAGACAAGGATGACATATTATAAAGCAGAGAAGTCAGGAGCTCTCCTAAACCTCCTTTTGAAAGAAAACTTAAAGCATTTAAAGTGTTAAAACAGAAGGCTACAAAGCAGGCTTTGAAATCCCTTTCAGTGCTCTGTCAGGAGACAAAGGTTGGAGCTGTGTGACCTTTAGCTGCCAAAAGAAAGCTTTTTGCAGAACCTCCAAGAAAACTATTCCTTGCATTTTGGCTTTTCCTGACATCTGAGATTATCTGCTGTAAAATTTTCTCTGTTCTGTTCAGTGAAGTCCCATTCTGTGTGCACTTCGAGACAGGAGGAATAATATGGGAACTGTGGCTCTTTGACTCAATAAATAAAAATGCATCTCAACTACATTACTAATTAAAACCTCAGGAGTAATTTGGAAAATACAGATATTTTTCACATGTATTAATTGGCTTGAAATTGCTTTTGAAATTTCACATTCCCTGTTTGTGGCGTCCCAAAAATCTCCCTTCTAGGTCTGTTTAGTCTTTTTTTTTTTTTTTTTTACACTAGACAAGACACCAGCAGCAGAATCTGCCTGTGGTAAACAGATGAAGAATGAAGAAACCAGGCAAACCCCAAAACAGTTCAAGTTTATGCTTGTGATTATTCAAACTATCACAGTTTCAAATGGATTTGGAATGATTTTCCTCACACCTGGTTTCAAAGATTTCATCAAAGGAATTCTAACTTCTTGACAACAAATCTGCCTAAGTTAAATTTTTAAGGTGGTTTTTTTTTTTGG
>VWYO01027633.1:20637-41308 GCA_013400275.1 Rhadina sibilatrix
GTTTGGGGGTTTCTTTTCTTTTTCCTTCCCAAATTTGATTATTTCTTATAAAGATATGCCTGAACAAGAGACACACAAGTTCAATTAACAGCCTTAAAGCCATCAAGCTTTTGTTTTCACATGTTACTGCGACAACACCGCAATTAAAGGGGGGACAAATTGATGTAACAAAAACATGCCAATCACCATAAGTTTGAGTTGATTTTTAAACCTGAACCCCAGAAGACACGTGAGAGTCCTCCAAGCATAACAAGGGCCCATGCTGAAAGAGAATTTCCAACCTCAAAATCTCTCAGCACGAGCAGGAATTCCAGACTCTTCCCTGCACCCACTGGGCTCAGGTCAACATTTTGACCTCAGTTATTGGCTTATCATTCTACAGAGGTACTTTTACTCTTCCTGGGAAAAATGGCTTTTAAACCCAAACCAAAACAAAAACCCCCAAAGAAACAACAAAAAAACCCCCATCCAAACCAAAAACTCCCCCAGGAACCCCGTACCTTCCCAGGTTTCTACAAATCTTCAGTTCATCCCACTCCTCTGACTTCTGCTCAGTACTCTATGAAACAGCTGACAATTTTACAACATAATTTAAAAACAAACATCTTCATGCTTGTCCAAAGAACAATCAATCACAGCTCCAAGGCACACTGAGACAGAGGGAGCAGAAGTGTGTCAAAGAGCACCTGAAACCACCTCTGGAGGATGTGAGGTTCAGCACGCTCAGAAAGGCCACATTGATACTTTTGGCAAGGTTAAATATAGATGGCAGTACTGAAAATAGGTCACCTTTTTATTTAGAACAAACAAATGGGCTGCTTTTCACTACTCTAGTGCCTTTTTTTTTTTTTTTTTTTCCCCAACAAGGATCTGCAAACTAAAGAGTAAAATTGTGCTGCACAAGATTTTGATTCCTTTTCTGTGACATGGGCAGAATTAAAGCCCATGGCTGAAGCTGTTGAGGACCAAACAACATTACACAGACTTAAGTCTCATTTCAATCTATGCTAATTCCTGATCAGTTCTGATTTAAAGGTGCTTTCTTCCTTTCTGGTTATTTGGCCATACACCTCATTTCTGCATGTGCATTTCCTTCCCATGGGCTGTTAGTGTAATACAGCTTATACCCATTGAGTCAATTTAATTTCATCCAACAACATGGTTAATAATGATGACAGAAACATCAAGAGAAACTTTTCAATGATTTCTGTTTATGTAGAAACTTGAAAATATCCAGAGCTCTCGATCTATCTTCTTTTGTAAGAACTAGAAGTTTACTTTTAAACTCTCTGCATGAAAGGTTTTCTATCACTAAGAAAACATCTTTCTATTATCATGAAAAAGTCGGTTCTGAAGGGAAATAATCAAGATGAAATTAAACAAAGGAATCTTTAGACAGAAGTGAATTTTTCGAATACTGTAGTCTGGAAGGGAAAAACAATTCCCTTACATAGTACAGCTCATTATATGAGACAATATTAACTAGATTGGTCAATAGAAACCTTGAACCAAACCCCATTTTTGCAGCAGGAAAGGAATTACTTCCCTACTCCAGTTACTACACTTAAAGGTAATAAAATGTTCAGATTTATTCAGTTTCATTCACAAGGGCTATCAAAATAGACATTTACATTTCAGAAAAGGAAAACTTTTCTGAAAATATACACCATTTACACCTCTGTTAGATCTCTATGTAAATACAGGGAAGGACATGGAAGAAGAAAAGGTTGAGTCATCAGGAACAAAGGAATTGTACCAGATCTCCAGTAAGATCACAGCTGGAAAACTGGTTCATTATTACATTATGTCTTGCTAACAAACTCTTTTCTCCACATTTAACAGCGATTTTTCATAACATCAAAATACATGAGTAGGTTAAATTACTGTCTGAATCAGCATTTATGTATTAAAATAATTAAATTTGGAAGAGTGAAAAAATACATAACAGCAGACAAAGCAGTATTATATCAAAAGGAAGAAGTGGTTAGAAGATGCAAAATAACCCTCCTGCAAATCAAATCCACCATTAGACATCCACAGCATAAACTTCTGATTCTCAAGAGATTTTCTTTTGTTCTCAACACAAATATAAAGAGTAACACCAGCAATCAAATCTAACACTAAAAGTTAGATAGGTAGAGACTGCAAGCTCAGGGGGAAGCAACAGTCTTCTGTTATAATGCATAGAACAAGCAATTCAAATAATCATGTTTTTTTCTTATTTACAACTACTGATACATGACATTAGGAGATCCACTATTAATGCTGACAGTATAAAAAATTAAGAAACACATAGAAGCTGGAAGAAGAGAATCGATGCTGACATTAATGTAAGTTTTTTTTTTTCTTTAAAAATCAAGAAATAATGATAGTAACATCTATGCAGAAGTTTATCTTTGGTTTTACTTCACAAAGAAAAAAGTGCTTTCTGTCAATAACACCACCTTTAAACGTAGAGATGTTTTATGCCTTTTACTCCATTAGTGGAAACAAATACTGATGAATAGCATGGAACAATACTTGGCACAGTCATTTTTAATGATCAAGTGGTTCATCAATAGCTTTAAATCACTCTTTTCCTTGGGAGACAGGAGCAGTAAGTTTTGTTGGGCTCAGCAGTAACAGCAGACCTGGACTCTGATGGTCACACAATCAGTTAAAAGACGACAGCAATGAATTTATGGTTCATAATAACTTTTTTTTTTTCTTTGTGACATGTCCATTATAGAAAAAAAAACAAACATTAAGGGCCTTATTTACAGAGAATGAATCCCAGACTCAAAGAAACTCAATTTACCAATGACACTCTGCCAACAAATGGTGATTCACCAACTGAGCAAGTGAATTAACCAGCATTTTCTGTACAAAATAACAGTAGACAAAAATATAACTTGGCAGTTCTTCCCTCTTGTTAATGTGGACACTAATTAGTTATATAAAAAAAAGATTTGAATTAAATATGTCAAGGTCTCAGAACTGTTTGAGTTCCTCTTTGCTTAATTAATCCAAATATTTAAATTAGCTTCTTCGAGTAATTTGGTGTTTCAACCAGAATCCCACAGACAGGCATATAAAATTATTATTTGCAGACTGCTTATGTAGCTGCCTTTTGAAACCTGCAACTAATATGAAGATATAATCCCTTTACAAAAAACCCCATTCTTTAAGAAACATGGTCTCTGTTAATTAGCCAAGCACTTACTCTATTCTCTGATTGTCAGACCTCATGTAGCAGACAAGTTATTAAGTTTCCTGATTCTTCTTTTCATTGTTGAGTTTAGAATATTCACATAAACGACATTTCAGCTAAAACTTCTTCCCTACTTTTCCCAGAAATTAAGGAGAAAAAAAAAAAAATATTGTGGAAGCTGCAGTGATTAGCAACTGTCCACAGTTTTATTTTAGGAAAAAACACCCAGCACAGAAAGCAAACACTGCTGTGTGCATTGGCCCATCTTAGTTTGCTATTTCCCCACAGTTCTCTTTAAATTATGTTCCTTGCAGCATCCACAAAGTGCTCTGCACTTAGTTCTCTTTCACAGGACAAGCTACAGTTTTTCATTGTTATCCCCAGAATTCTAACACTTACACTCTGTAGGCTTTCCAACACGCATTCATTTTCCCTAGGAATACATTTTCTCTCTCTCTCTCACACATAACTTTAGCACTACAGTGAGCACTGAACAAAACACAAAAAATGGTGAGATTTTAGTCTCCCTTACCTCCAAACAATGTTACAACACTATTTAGCAGCAGAAGGAAAAATAATGCATGACAGTTTCTTTTGTTGTGGCCTAAAAATGGAATTAAATTATGAGTTCTACCATTGAATACAAAGGCACAGTGCAGGATCTTCCACGTATTCACAAATTATGGAAAACTTCTATCTAACTAAACAAGACAGGCTAATCTATCCTTTCATTTTAAAATAGACTAATATCATTAATTCTAAATTCCTGCTTCACTTTCTTTTCTGTTCTAACCTATATTCAGAGCTCACACAAATTAAAATGACCCTTTTCTCTCGTTGGAATTTTTAAGCTCTTCTTTGCAACCTGCACCTGGTAGCAAGAATCTCATGTGAACAGACTCACAATTTCTTCAAGATGAGATGAGCTCCAAAAAGACACATCTCACCCCATTTGCACTGTCATAACTTACAGGTAATCTGTAATTCCATTGTCTTCCTGGCAAGTACTGGAAGTAATATCAATATTCTTTATAAGCAGATCAGTCTTCCAGAGAAAATCCTCTGGACACATGGCAAATTGTGAGCACCCATGGGAACAAACGAGGATCTGTGCTGGCCTGTTCCATCACTGTCAACACATTTGACATGAATTCAGAAATCTAGCCAGCATTTGGAAGCAGTAATTCCTAGAAATCTTTTTAATGTCACAAACTGTATGGCAGTTATATTAATTACAAATAATAATATTGGAAAGAAAGAAAGGAAAGCCATACAGATAAAATGCTCACAGGCCTTTTATTCTTTGCTTTTTAAATGGGACTTTAGGATAAACATGCAGAAGGGATGCACCCTCAAAATTAAAGAATCAGAAGTGAAGTGGAAGGTGCTTACTGGGACTTAAAAAAAAAAAATGTTCTAGTCATGTTTTATTAATTAACAGGTGCAAGGCAAGGCTGCTAAGAGGGGCTCTTTCTGTTCTGCTGAACAGAACACAACTGCTTTTACAAGAATTACTAAATACTGTTTAACACCACAGTAATAAAACAGAAGCTTGCTTCCTTTTCAAAACAGAGGGCATGAATATACTAATATGGCATTTATTAGGATGAAAGGATCAAGTCTTAATAAAGTGATAAATAGATAATACAGTGACTGCTGCAAAGCTCCAGACAATTTAGTTTTCAAATCACTGCCATGGATCGTGTTGTGGAGTCAAAGAAATAAAATGAGAAAAAAACCAAATAGCTCAAGGACCTCATGTAATAAACTCACTCTCTTAAATGGCAAATACTTGTTTTAATGGAGATAGAACTGCCAACACCACTAGGTTAGCAAAAGGCTAGCAACTTTTCAGGACAGTATTTCTTGCAAATACAACAGCTAAAACTGATAATAAAATTTGAATTGACATATCCATAACACCTGGAGACTCACATATATAACATTATAAATAATTTTCCACAAATGTAAGCTTTTTTCCCCTCTGAAACGATGTTGCATCACACTTTTCATAATACTTACACAGAATAAATCAGATTCTTTCCATGAGGAAATTACCACTTAAACAACTGAACAGGAGAAGTGGTTAAGACATTGCTAAGAATCAATTTACTGATATCATTTCACTTAGTTGAACAATTGCCAAGCCAGGTCAGTCTTAAACTGCATTTAATCCAATATGCAGCTCTGAGGAGTGTTTATTACCAAATGCTTCAGAGGCAAGTCAAAGAAACACCAGAATAAGAATTCATTTGGCAAACTTACAGGGGGAAAAAAAAAAATCTAAAAAGCATAATTTATGAAAGTGAAATTGAACTCCACTTTATGCATATCACTTCAAACTTGTTTTGTCATTTAGAATGTGCCTTACACTATTTTCCATTTGTGCAAAATATTGTAAAAAGTGCAGAAGCCTCAGGAACAGCAAGAGGGTCATTAGTTTAAGGCCTATGTGCCCTTACAGCAGTACAGCACCCGTGGAATATCCTGACTCCAGATGAGCTGCACAGGCACTGCTGAGCACTGAACCTGACATACTCACTTCAGACAGGATTTATTATGGTAGGAGCAACACTCTCCCTGTGTGTCATGTTACAGCTGGTAAATATACAGGTTTAAATGCAAACTGAGAAACAGTCTGGAAAGACCTGATTAGGATGAGAAAAATGTGCTCTGTGCTGAAGAATAACAAATAGGTTACTTTAAAGCTGCCAAAAGGTAACAACACTTTGCTGTAGGGCATGCAAGTACGGTCAGACTTTGCCTAACAAACAGGTGAAACAAGTTATCCCTTCTAATCTCTTAATCTATTAATTAAAAAAAAAAAAAATTATTAACCTGCTTATCTAAGAAAACAAAAACAAAACCAAGAAACAGTTCATGTGTATTTGTGGGGTTAAAATTCTTCAACAAAATAACCACCTATTGCTGTTTCATGATCTTAAGCAGGTTAAGCATGTAACCTCATAAACCAGACGTGAAAGCAAATATTTTATTTCTAACCTCTGCTGCCAGCTGCTGAAGAGAAGGGGATGCAACGGGGTGTAAGGTTGAGTTGCCTGTGATTGGATTATGGAGGCTAACATAGGCCACAACATTTCTTTGAAGAACGCTCCTGAGATCCTAAAACACAAGCAGAAAAATGGTTACTGCTGTGCATCATTATAATTAAGGTTGGGTTTTGTTCTTTTAGTTGCTTCTAGGGGAAAACTGCACCCTGCATTTCCATCCTCTGTGATCCCCCAAGTATTAGTTAACTACTGCTTCTTATAATATGCTCTTATGAACTTCAAAGGATATCTTAGTGCTGTTTCTCTACACAGCAGAAGCTGTAATTCCATTTCACACATCATCTAAAGAAAATGCAAACAGGTCTGGGAGGAATTAAAAATTACTACACTTGTAAGGCCAAAAATGAAAACATTACACACTGCGAAACAATATGATGGCATTTTAAACTTATGCCTGACAGAAGACAAACTTCAAAAGCAATCATTATCAACAGTTAAATGGACTCACATATTTAGAGACCAAATTCAGATTTGAATTGCATAACTTTCCCAGTGTTTTCATTTTATTATTTTTTAGACTATAAAAATAGCATGTACAAACTGTTCCAATTATTATCTCTTTTTCTAAAAGGATCCCCTTTGCCTTCTCAGTAATGAGTTCCTCTTTGCATGAAGTGGCTCTTTATATTGAACAGAAGGGGTGTAACACAATTACATCTGATGCAAAGCTGACTTGAAGTGGAACTAAACAAATTTTGCTTCCAGCCTGGATCTTTTCAATTTGATTTTTTTCACCCCCTCTTGTTTCTGAAGAATAATCATGTTGGAAGTATGAAATTTCAATGAGGGCTGGCTGCTTCTTACACACGGGAAAAAGCAATTAACTCTTTATTTTATCTACTGCTTTAATTCATTGAACCATTAGAGCTGGAAAAGCAGCCATGAAATTCTCTGCCTAAAGGAGTACCAACTCCTTTAATTTATGACCTGAAGTCTCTTTTAGCCATGTATGATCATCAATACTTTTTGAGGTATTTTCTTTCAAGCAGCTGATTCCCATTCTGTTGAAAGTGGGAGCCCAAGGAATTGTCTGTTTCAGATTGTATCCAACTCCTTAGCACAGATCTGTGAGAAGTGAATCAGCCATGGAGACCCTGCAAGGTTTATTTATTAAATGTAAACCACAGCATGGTTCTCTTCTTTCTCTCTTGATCCACTTCTGCCCACACTAAGCCTTTCAATTTGAAAAATTATTAAACATTAAACCCTCAAGAAGGTGAAAAAGCTCTCTAAGCTCTTTCTGTGCTTATGTCGTTTTTTGAGGTTTCTCTGTCCAACCCTGGCCATGCCCCTTCACGATGCTGTGCTGAATCAGGGAGGGAAATCAGCTCCCAAAGGTGCTGTACATGGCAGCATCCTGCCACCTCATTATCCCCAGGAACAGCCCCTGTAGGTGTTTTCCCTGGATTTGCTGTGTAGCACACAAATGAGCACAGGACAGACCTCAGAGACCAGTTAAGGAGGCACAACTTCCACGTGGCAATTCCATAATTGTTACCATGCCCTCAGCAGAAGGAATCCTCACGGCAGTGAGTCCTCTCCTGGCAGTCTGTCAGTCCTCCCCTGGCACTTTGTCAGTCCTCCCCAAGCAGTTTGTGAGTCCTCCCCAGGCAGTCTGTCAGTCCTCCCCAAGCAGTTTGTCAGTCCTCCCCAAGCAGTTTGTGAGTCCTCCCCAGGCAGTTTGTGAGTCCTCCCCAAGCAGTTTGTCAGTCCTCCCCAGGCAGTTTGTCAGTCCTCCCCAGGCAGTTTGTCAGTCCTCCCCAGGCAGTTTTACCTCAGCCCACTCGTAGGAGCCGACGTTGCCCCAGGCTGTTCCTCCCCAGGAGCAGAAGAGCAGGGTCCTGTCAGGTCTCCAGCCCCTCTTCACCTTTGGCATCAGGGCTTGGAGCAGGGCTGTGATGACAGCAGTGCTGCTGGCCCAGCCTTGCCCACCATAACCCTTCAAACTGCTGTGATGGCTGCCAACGAGGACGTACCTGTCTGAAATGAGGAATAAAATAAAAACAACAACACCTCTTTTTGTTTCCTGGATACTCAGATTAAAAGAATTCCAAACAACCCTACAAATGAGCTGTATTAGCAGGGTGTGATGTCATCAAGGCAACACAAAGCTGTCAACAAAAATGGATATGGTGACATGCAAGACAATCGTACAAAAATTATACATAAAAATGAACTAGTAAATAAATATAGGTATACAGCTTCCTAAATGAATCCCCATGCCCTTGCTTTCCTTGTTTGCTTATTGCTCTCCCTAGAGATCTGATACTGATCATTTTTACACCCAGGACTAGGTCATATAGACAACCATGCTCATGTTGTTATGAAAAAACCCCAAAATATTAGGCGAGAAATGATCCTCAGTACACATCAGCATCAAAAAAAAAAAAAAAAAGAGAGAGAGAAGAAAATAAAAAAAGAGAAAAAAATAAAACAAAAGGTGTGGCAGGACAATGGGAAACATAAAGAAAATACACAAAATTATTAGTACTCCCTCACCTGGAAGACTGTGTTCAGTGCTCACCACCCTACCTCAAAAATGACATGGCAGAAACAGCAGTGGAGCAGCTGGCAAGCAGGTTAGAGATCAGGACTTAGCCTTCCCTGAAAGGAGACATTAAAATACCTGGACTGCAGGTTTAGAGAGGAGACATGACAGAGGGATAGAGATAATGAATGATACAGAAATGGTAAGTCACACCTAGCAGCTGTGTTAGTGCTGGAATAAAGCATTTTATAGAATGAAAAGCAAGACGTTTCAACCTGAAATATGCCTCTGGTTACTCACAAAAAAAAAGAAAAAAGCAACCAAAAAAACAAATATACAAAAATCCACAGAAACAAAATTCAATCTTCATCTCTCAAGGCATTATATATAACCCTAATACCACTCACAAGGGAAAACAAGCCCTTATTTTACTCCAGAACTGATGATGTGTTATGAAATGACATGAGTGACTGGTGTGACTGAGGCCTGTCAGGGAGCTGCAGCAGTTATTCTGAATGAGCTGTTAAACTATTAGACCTTCTGTGTGAGATGAATTCACAACCCTCTTTGAAGGATTGTTTACTGGTTTTGCTCTGATATTTTGTAAAGTCTTCAGGCCCAGATCTAGACTTTTAAAGGTGTTCTTTCCCTATTTCTGGATACCAACAGAAAACAGAAGAACAGTTATCAGCAATGAAGAACAGTGATGCCAGACCTACAACAATCCCTGAGTCCAAAAAGTGCAAGAGTTCTCTTTTTCTTTCTTTAACCAAGTGAACTCATTCACTTGCTGTCAGTTGATCACAATGCAGCAACAGATAGTTGCCCACATTTTCTATTTGCTTATAAAATTAAAATATCAACGTTTTGCAGTGACTGCTGCCTGGAAACAATATTAATGAAACACTTTGATTGTAAAAGCATTCACTACCAAACTGGAGTTTTACCAGCATTGTTCAACAAAATATTTGAACATGTTGTTTAATAAGGAATCAGAAATGCTTTACAAAGAAGGGATCTGTTATGTACCTGTAACACAATATTTTCAGTCAACTGCTTGGGGGTGTGTAGGTATGGGAACGAGAATTTCTTTCTAAAAACAGATATGCCAAGTGTCAATCTAGACTCACATAATAATTTAATGTAATAAAGTGAAATCTAAATCACATAATTTTGCAACTTGTGTGTTGCACCATGAAAGGCTTAATTACAGGTTGCACTGACAATGAAAAAACATAGGATCTTCAACTCATTTAATGACAGGAATTTGGAACCAAAACAAATGGCCTTACAAGCCTCTAGGTCATTAAAGGAAGGGCCACTACCACAGGGGAATCAGACAGGATCATTGCTTGCTTATGGAATAACTTCTGTTTAGCCTGTGAACAGACTGTGTGAGAGGACAGAGACTTTATTAAAATAGTGCAGGATATTTTGATGGAGAAGGAGCCACAAGCATCAACTTACTGCTGGAGATGCCAGCTGAATGAGCAGGGGCAAAACATAACAGCTGGTGCCTCCTTTGAAATTCTTCATCTTTGCACATCTCTCCCTCAAATAGAGGCAATACCCTAAAGCAAATGACTACAGGAAAAGCAAAGGAGAAAGGATGGTCATGCTTGCAGAGGCAGCAGCTGTCCTTTCTCAGAATCACATGGCAAAAAAGAAAAAAAAAGAAAAAAAGAGAATGAACTAGAGATAGAGAAAAAATATCCATCAGATACCCTTGAAGATGATAAGACAGGATAGTGTTCAGGTTAGTGATGGGCTGGACAAGGGGATTTATGATTAAAAGGAGTCTCTTTATCCTGTCTTTTCTTGTTATACATCCCACCTTCAACCATGTCCAATAGAGCTACAAGATCAGTGTTACGCTTTTTGGGTTTTAAAATGCTGCCAACTATCACATTTCATCTACTCCTAAATATTTTAACATCTTAGTTGCACTTCAGATGCTCGTTCTTACTCCTCAGATCAAATGCCAGCTAAGGTCACCATTACAGAGATGTGCTTGTCTTTATGTGTGTGTTAGGTGGTCTTTAAGCAGAAAGAAATAAATTCCACCCTTGGTGATGCTCTGCAGTCTTTCATTAAGCACTAAAGATAAATTCTGCCCTCTTTCTGCACTTATGTGAACATAAAGGTGAATATTTCATGTATATGAAATGAGCAGAACCCCATCAAAATGACAGAGAATCAATGCCACGAAGATAGCAAGATTCAAAGCAGTTGAGGAGGAGCTGCTGTAGTGTCAACCAGGAAGAGCAGGGAAAGAAACAAAGGTTTAACATTGATTCTGTACAAAACACTACAGTGCATTAGACATTTAACTTGTGCCTACACTAGGAGACAGTTGTTATGGCTCTTGTTGAGCCAGACATCCATGGGACAAACTGTTGCCATCTGGGTACTGCTACTGACTTCAGTTATTTATATATCCCCAGATTCCTGAAGTTCAGCATATATTGGCACACCTCCAAAAAGCAGTTTCTGATTAAAAAGGTAATAATAAGATGAAAGAAAGGTTCAGGTACAGGGAAGATAGAAAACTTGTTAAAACAGAAACCAAAGCACACTTTTTATTGTTTTTCTTGCCTCTGTTTCACAATTTAGAAGACAGAATGTCTAAACATGGCAGTTTCTGCCTTTCCAACTCCGTGACAGCTATTTGCAAAACATTAATAATAGCAGACTGGTAACTTCAACTTCATGAAGGAAATTAAATCCTTCATAGAAATTAAATTCACGTTGCTAATTGTTTCCTCTGTTGCTTTAAACAAACAAACAGTCTGGTGAGAAGCGTACAGTTCTGCATGCACAAAACTGAGTCATTATTTCACCAACAGGAATAAAATTTTCTTCAACTCCTTCATTCCATTACTTAAAATACGAAATGGCTGGCCCATCTGCTAATGGACTGTAAATAAATTTTCATTCTTTCTTCATAACCTAATAAAAAAAGTATTAAGGCAAGTGTGATGATGTTTTGATGATCATCTGCTCACTAGGAATTGTTTGCACTATTTAAGCAACCAGCAACAGCATTCATTCACATTGCAGAAACCCTTCACCTTTTAGGTAAATTCACTAACAAAATAATCTCAAAGTGATCCCATGATATCCTGATTATGACATTATTTATGTACAACATCAAAGGACAGAGGGGGGTTGTGCTTTATGTCCCAGTTGCACTTAAGAGCCCTATTGTTCAATCATCAGGCATAGAGAACAATAATTATTATTCATAGAATTGTATAAAACCAGTTTAAGGCATGACTGAGACACAAAAGAAGGCTGCAGCAAATGTTAAAGCCATATTAAAATTAGAACCATAACAGTTACTTGGTACAAACTACTGATACTCCATGTGCAACACCTGCTGTTTGTGTAAAAATATACTTTTTGTAGCTGCAGGATCCCCTTCAGCTCATTCTCTGTGTAAACCTCATATTCTGTCTTGTCCTAAATCACAAAACAAGTACAAAAAGGTCTTTTTCTTTCCTCTGTATTAGTGAATTATCTGGCAAAATAGGATCCTGATCCCAGCTATGACTCCCACCCATCGTGAAACAAATAATCAATACAAATGACAAAGGGACACTTACCAGGAAATACAGCTCCTTTTAGAGATCCAATGACATTAGAAATTGTCTTGTAAGTTGTGACAGACTGAACGTTCAGACTGATTATTTTTTTGCCTGTTAAAAGATGAAAAAAAAGAAAATGTTAAACTTATTTACCCAGCCAAGAAACGTACAAGTGGAAGATATAAATTCCACACACATTAAAAAAGAATTTAAAATGAGAAGGTTAAAAAAACCCCCACCAAACTGAATAGGAACTACAGATTAAAACATGAAATACAACGTTATTTTCTAAGTCCCATTTTAGCAGCATGATTCAAAGATGGAATCTCAAAAGAGATCTTTACTTCTTGAGTTACAAGATCATTGAATTCACTCAATAAATGCTGCCAGAATACAACAGAAAAGAAAATTTCAAAGAGTGGGATTTGCATAATTCTGTGATAACAAAACTGGCCTTAATCTTTATAGGTTTTTCTCACCTAATCCTGCACCTAGGTCAATCTATCAATAACATTGACAAAGTAATACCTGGTTTATATTACACTTTCTTCTGGAGAAAAGCCCCTGTGTTAAATCAGATGGGAACAGTCAGACCTCCCCACAGCTTTGCCAGCAGAGCCTTTGGTGATGCTCTTGTGAACATATGCCAACAGGAGCCAGGGTTTTTGGCTTAGCTGGCATCAGATGAGGAAATGGTGCAAGTACAAAGGCAGAACGACTTCAAGAGCTGCTAAAATGTAAGGAACTTGCCAGTCCTGCCATGCCAGTTGAGACTATAGCACAGAATAAAGCCAGAGCAGAGCAAATATCTTTAAAAGAAGGTGGGACACAGTAACCACCTCACTTCCTGTAATTTGTGACAGTGGAAACCAACCCACCAACCATGGGGAGCTGCTGACACCTTCCAAATGTTCCATTTGCATGATAACAGATTGTGTTAACATCCAGCTCATCTGAAAGGTCATAACTTCTATCTGAGAGAAACGAAAATGTCTTAAAACTGCTTGAACTTAAAATGCAGCAGCTGTTTGACAAGAACCACTGCCTGACCCCAGAGCTGCAGGGAAATTCTCCTCCAGCCATGAACGCTCGACCAAAATTAAAATATTCCACAGACCATTTTGCTCTCTGTGTCCCAGGCTATTATCCCAGCACAGATCTATTTCTAACAGTTTCTTCCCGGGCTTTGTTTCCTGAGATGCACAAAATATGGGAGTGGGGAGTTTACTGCAACATGTGACATAAAAACCACACATCATTACTGTCCTTCAGGGTTCATTTGGTAAATTTACTTTAAGATATTCTTAAAATAAAATATATTTTAATTCACTAGTCTTTATTGGTATTTAAACAAAGCAAGGCAACTTGCTAGTACTTGTTTAAAAAATGAACTAGCAATAGTTATTCTACTTTTTACTCAGACAAAACCTCCTCTGTTATCAACAGATGTGTCTTCCCTATGACAATTCTGGTTTTACTTGAACCAGTAAGGAAAATGCAAGCCAAGCAGTTAATTAAAAATAAACCCTAGCACATGACTTTGCAACAATCAATCACAGCACGTTAATATTTTGATTTGTCACGTAATCATCTTTGCTCTTCTGATGTAAGTTACTGAAAGATTTATTAATGCCATGTAAATGAATCCTGTTTGTTCAATAAATCCACAGATATTATTTTAGAATTTTTTAAAAAATATTTCATTAAAAAAGTCCAAAGGAGTCCAAAAGGGTCTTTTAAAACAAGTGAAAACAGCTCAAGCCATCTGTGTTGATTAAGCAGCTTAAATTTAATCTAACTTATGCAAGTTATTTCTTGCTGCTGTTTCTCACCTACAACCGTTCTAGAGCAAATTTACTCTTCTTAAAAAAAGAGATTTTAAAGTCAAAACTGATTTCCTTTCCTTTTCCTACAACACTTTACATGTTTCCTCCTTTAGGCCCCTTCTCAGATAAAAAGAAGATAAATCTTTTTGAAGACAACTGACTTCACTGTTTTTCCTTAATCAACATCAGCTATCCAGTCCCCAACTGACAATAAAGACACAGAAAATTAACTTCTGGCAATACCCATATTCTAAAATCAGACACTTGAGTTAACAGTCATGTAACACAGTAGTCAGCTTCAAGTGACTTGGGCTTAAAGGCTTAGAACACCAGATGAAAAGGCTGAAACTACTCTTTGGAGTATACAGCAGCAGCAAAATTTAATCCCCTCTAAACAGTTCTGACAACAAACCTCTCATCCTAACAATGTATTTTAAGCATCTTGCAACTTCCTCTTTTTTTTCCTTCTATATTCTCTGGAAAGCTATGAGGAGACTTTACCTTAACATTATTCAGGATACACTGTCTTTATGCAAGCTAAAAGCTACTTCTGGAATAGAAGAGCACAAAAATATTTACTATTATTTTTTAAATTTATTTCTTTCCTGACCAGGAACTTTTAAATGGTCTCATACCAAATAGCTTCCTTCTCCTCTCACATTTACATAGCTATTTTTAGAAATCCATGGTTACTTTCCCTCTCATTTGACTGACAGTTTTAATACTTCAGATGGGAAAAAACCTTCTATTTGCAGTAGTTATGTTAAAAACAAAAAACAAAAAAAAAAACAAACAAAAAAAAACAAACAAACAAACAAAAAACCAAAACAAAAAACAAACAAACAAAAAAAAACCCCAAAAAACCACAACCAAAAAAACCCCAAAACAACATGAGTTAGGCTTGTTTCCTTTTTGTTGTTGTTGTTGTTGTTGTTTTGTTTTTGGTTTTNAAAAAAACCAAAAAAACCCCCAAAAAAACCCCATGACTTAGGCTTGTTTCTTTTTTTTTGTTGTTGTTGTTTTGTTTTTGTTTTTGTTTTTGCTTTTAACTTTGTCCCAAGCTCATGCATAGAGGAATGTAAGTTGAGCCTCATTTTCAAACACGTTAGTTAAATTTTTAAATTCTGATCACACTAAACACCTATAATCAGACAGTTTTATGAGCATTTGAGTACTGGATTTTAAAAAGCATCTTTAGGGACTCAGGTTTGAAAACTGGAGTCATTTGACAACATTTTTGCTAATCATTGACAAAAATTTCTCTACATGCACACTTAACTGCAGTATAGAAAAATCAAGTATTAACTGAATTCAAAGATTTCAATAGAATAACTCCTGGATCATAAACCCCAAAGTTATTTCAGTGGAGTGCTGAAATAAAGTACATTAGATAACTTCAGGTAATGCAGTAATGCAGTTTTTGAGATAGTTCCTGTTGAAACCAATACCTGAATAAACATGAATCTGTCTGAAATCACAACTGAAATAGAGATTTCAAACCATCAAACATCCATGCCCATGTGACTTAGGGGACACTAACTGAGCTGAAGCAATCAGCATAAAGCTGCACTTTACAATTCAATTCATCATGCCAATTTGAGTGCAGAATCTTATTTACTATGTATTGTATGTCAGTTTTCAAGTTTAAACACAGAACTTTTAAGTGCAGAAATAAAATCACCACGTGCACTTATGCAACAGCAGGACATACAAAAAACACTACATGCAACATGGTATACGTAGGAAAGTGAATGAATATAAAATAATATATAGTTAATAATGTATAATAATAAAAAATAATAATACAGAAAAATATTGCGTGATACTATAAAATTGCATATGCAAAAAGCAATACTGAATCTATGCAATGTACAGTATTTTTGAGGTATAAAACTATTTGTGCAGGAAGATGTCAGAACTCCTAGACAGATGTCTTTGCTATGAAAAGACTTCACTTCTATTGTGTATAAACAATACACATCTAAATCTGATATCCCTAAAATTTTTCTCTGATGGGTTTGTATTTGGTTAATCAACTATGCTGTCTATTGAAAACTTACTCTCCTTTTTGAACAAATATTCATAGATCTTGAGTCTCCAAGATAACTCCAAGATAACAACTCCTAGTATGAAGAGTTTAATGAACAAACTCTTTGGTATTTGATCATCTTTTTTGACCTACAACAAGGAATCCAGAAATAAAACCCTTCAGATGAAGAGTTTTTGAAATAAGAAATGCCTAGAATAAAGTCCTTTAAGGAGGCTCTAAACTAGGATGGCCTAATGTGATACAGAATAAATGTGTCACAGTCAACATCAAAGAGCTGAAAACGCCTCAGATGGTAGAGCTGAATTTCATAACCTCACACTACTTTCATTCTTTACCTGCTTTATAGCGATCAAAAGCAAAGCATCACACAGGAAAACACTGGTGCAGAACAGAATTCTGAAAATATATCTTGATCATTTACAATTATGGTAGAAAAACTCTCAAGGCTTCAGGTGGGAGTAGAGGAAAGATATATAAAAAATGCTTCACACTGTTCATGCTTAATTCTTCACATGAACTTCTGCTTAAAAAAGGAACAGAATTTAAAGGGATCATGAAAATAAAATCTGAGAGCATTGGTATAAATGTCTGTAAGTTTTCATATACAGGATGTCTGAATCAGATCAGAGTTCCCTATTTAACTTGTTGTTCTTTCAAATGCCAGTAAGAGACATCTGCAGAACTTTGTTATATTTCTACTGTTATGTACAGTGACTCTGGATTTGGTAGATGCAGTAACATGCACTGCCACATGATCTGCTGGCATCTTTCTCCATTTGCTTCCTTGGATTCATGTTTAGCATAGCCCCAACACCCAGAAATTATGGTATGGTTTGCATATTGATATCATAGTGTGAGATGGCCCAGCCAGAGTTTATTAAATATGGTAGCTTTTATTTTCTCTGACAGGTAGCAAACTATGAAGGAGAAACACATATAATATTATCACAAGGCTGTAGTTTAACAGGAGGAAATATATATCCTTTATCACTCCTTGCCCTTCCTCTGACTGAAAAGAAGAGAGGCTTGATTTGCACTAGTGCAGCACTTGGCAGAGAATTTTATTTATCTTGGATGGGAATCATATAATATGGAAAGTAACAGACTCTTCCAATTATTCCTTTCTTACAACTAATGATTCAAATTTCACATCAGCAGAGTTGACTATAAAGTCAGTATAATGAACACCTGACACGTGGAACTACATAAAATAGATGTTCAAAGTCTCATAAAAATTCATTGTGTTGTGCTACAAACCTTTGCAGCACCAGTCAGTTCTGGTTATCTGTTCCACTCACCCATTTTGTCACAGGAGGTAGATTTGTTTGCAGCCCACAACGGAGCTCTGCACTGCAGTCACTGTGATGATTCACTATTGATCAGTGACTGTATTTTGTAGACTAAAAAAAGGTTACAAAAGATCAAAAGACTCTACCTAGAAAAGCATTTTGATCTGAGTAATTTTACTGTCTGCAGCAGAATGCTGGGAATCTTTGTATACCTGGCTCTATTATTCACACAGTGTTTGATATCATTCAAATTACTTAAAACTATTCATGCTATGGCTTTATAATTTCAGAAGTTGAAGTATAAAAAAAATGACACCTATTGCCCAAAAAAAAGGCATTAGGAGGTGGTAAGAAATGGGATGTTTAAGTGAGATCACTTGCATTACACTTCCTACCAGTTGAGCTTGTATTGCTCAGCCACACCAGGTCACACCAACTGACCATCCAGCCCTTATCTCCAAGAGTGGCCAGCAGCAGAAAGGTGGAGAAGAATGGAAGAACAGGGTGAGTCACAGAACAGGATGATGCCCCAGACACCTGGAGACTGATCACTGCAGAAATCCTGGATCTTTCCCATCTTCTCTCTTCCCAGACATTAATCAGGTTGAGTATGAAAACTGACACTTAAAACCAAAGGGAAAAATTACACACATAACACTAATGTGTTTAAATACTAGGCTTCCAGGATTTCCATTCAAACCAAAGTGTATGGTCATTAGTGTCAAAAAACACTTTGTAAATTAATTGTCATTAGATAGATTCACAATAAATACTCAAGAGTTTAATTGAAAAGGGGTAATTTGTACATTACTGCAATCTCCCAAATAGTGGGAAGCTTAACAACAACAAAGGCAGTTCACTGTACACAGCAGGACTTTCTTCATTTATGTTTATAGGAGTGCTTTAGTTTTACAACAACCTTCACAATGTTCCAGCAAATATCCTGGTAAGATTTTGTAAAAAAAAAAAGGAAGCTTCAAAAAAGTTTACAGTCTCTCTAGAAGTTCACACTGAAATTCCTTCTAATTGCCTGTCTTTGGGAAAAAAAGTTCATGGGAGCACAGAATTTCAGATTAATTAGGATTAACAATAATGTACCACACCAAACAAAAAGCAAATCTAATTACTGACTTCATCTAACACAAAATTAACAGCTGACTTCAATTCCCACTATTTGCTTTGTAGGTCCTGAGCACTGGATCTGTGTGGGATGTTTGCCTCCATCCTCCCACTCCCTCAGTCACATTTTGTCTCTTGAAAACTGCAAGGCTAAGGGAAAAAAAGCAGCAATGTGAGAAAACTATATATAAATGTTTAATCATTACTGATGAATCTGCTGTTCAGCTTTTTGAAACATAATGATGAGAGAATGATGATCATTTTATCCTAACAAATTTTAGGCCAACCAATCATCTGAATTGCTCATTCACCTCTTTTGACAGATAAGTGATGATCCTACGTCAGAAGTGAAATCTCTCTCTTAAGCTTCTTCAAATCAACAGGAAGGCTGCAAATTCAACCTTCACTCTTCTCAAATGCATTGCTGTCCTCAGCATTATGTCTTTAGCTATTACTAGTCTTAAATAGTTATACACCATTTCTTATCATCAGACTTTAAATTTTATCTCTTATCTCTTCCATTAGGGCTGCTAGTGAACAACAGAACACTCTGTGCTTCAAAACACCAAGAGCTTCACCATTCAAGGAAAAATACACCATAATACACTACAGAATTATACAAGGCCTCTTCCTATAGTCCCTATTTTCTCAATAAATAGAGACCTTTTAAGAAATCCCCCTCGGATTACTGTGGGTCTTTACACCAAGCTCTACATGAAGTCACACACAATCTGTTGTGTTCACCCAGAGTAAACCAGACATGGACTGGCTCTCACTGGACTGCTGGCTTGGAATATTCCTCCTTTCCAGAAATCCTCCTCTCACAGAATTCCTGTCTTCTCAGGGAAATAAAACAGACATGCCACACCTGTCACAGAAAAAGTAGAATAAGCTGCCCTTTAGGGCGATTCTGTCCTGCAGCCTCCAGACAAAGCTTTTTGAGAAACAGACATTGTGCAGCCTTTTATCTTTCCAAAATGAGTGTCATTTTCCAGCCCCAACTCAGGCTTTGCTTCAGGCACCTCAGCTGTTGAAAATTCCTTCAATACTAACAAGCTTCATGCATCCTACCTGGAATGGTTAAGCACTTGTTCCTTCCAAAATGGCCTATTCCTCTTTTCTACTGGTTGTGGGGACAATAATTTTTAAAACTGAAAGTTCATTTTAAAAATATCTATTCAGCCATGCATGGAGAACAATTGTCCTGCCTAAACACAACAGCTTAAGCCATGAAGCATGAGGTCTTCTGCCTTCCTTTTTAGTATGTATAACTACAGATGCTAACACAAGTCATAAAATTAATCAACCTTTTTTTATGACTTGTTGTATTGTACTCCTATTCCAGAATAACTTTCCAAAAGCAATAAACAAGGGATACAGCACATGATAGTACATTGGCTGCCCTTACAATTTGTTTTTACTGTTACCATCACTGTGCACAGGATACAGTGGCTACATTAATTTGCCTCCTCCTTTCCAAGATCACAGTTTCAAATCAATTCATTTAAATGGGCATTATGATAAAATACACCATTGCTTTCTGCTGAAAGATGGACAGGTACAAAACAAAACTGAGAACTGTTTACTGAAGAATTACTGTTTAAACATGCACCTCATCTAGAATGTTCTCTGGCAGATGTTCCTTTGCTGAAACACTGTGCAGTATCTTTGCTGGAAGACTGTAGTCTTACTTTTTTTCTTTTTTTTTTTTCCTCTTCCTATATCAGCAGTAAGTTTTTTCAAGCAATTATCTGTGTGACTTTGCTAATGGCATTATTTCTAGAGAGATACTATGAATGCATTCATCTGGCTCTACTCAGGGTATTTTGCTCTTATCATGATGCTCGTTTTCCTGGTGAAACTTAGAGAAAAAGCTGCCTGAAGCTTCAGGTAAAAATATACTGTTTATTCTATAGAATATACAACTTTGGGAACACAGAGACATGTTTAGAATTTAAATGTTATTATTCCAGAAATGGAAGAACAAACAAGCACGCACACACAAAAAAAAACCAAAAACCAAAACCAAACCAAACCAAACAAAAAAAAAA
>VWYO01027633.1:41385-94121 GCA_013400275.1 Rhadina sibilatrix
AAAAAAAAAAACAACCCACAAAAAAATCCCATCAAAAAAAATCCCAAAAACCAAACCCACAGAATACCACAATTATTACTGATGCCTTAATGATAAAATTATTAGGAGTACAACAAGGCCTACAAACCACACTGCAGCACTAACAAACTCTCTCTAGTGATGGTATCTACACAGAGGAGGTTCTAAGTCAATATTAACAATTAGTGCTCAGTGACTTCTATTATTTTTTTTTTTCATTTTTAAACCACAACTTCCATCTATCAGATTTTAGGAGCATAATTTTTAGACAGTTCATGGCCTCTTCTAAAAAAAAAAAGCATCTAAGCAAAACACACTCATAATCAGCTAAACCTCTTAGTTGCATAGTTGTAGAAAAGGGAATTTGGAGCCTGTGAGGAAGGTTCCATAGGTGAAGTGTGTTTGAAGAGCATTACCTGCAGCTGGCACTTGGAGGGGTGTACACCTGTCTTTTTGGGCAGTGTCCTCAGGAAGGGAAATCAGTTTTCTGGCAAGCACTGCAGAAATTGGTTGTACCAACAGTGTTGTCAGGTTCGGTCGATTTTGCCTGTAGCTTCCATCTTAAATAACAGAAAGGGAAGAGCAATTTAGTAAATGAAAGTTGGGTTTCTCTCCTTCATAAATCAAACACAAAAATGCAAACCTCTACCACGCAGCTTAAAACAACTGATTTAGATAAGCAGCTGTTGTTTCGTGTTTATAATACTGAAAAAAAATAAAAGCTTCTTCAAGAACATGTACTACAAATTAAATGTACATATTATTGTATCTGGGCAATAGCTCCACAAGAAAGAAACTGTTAAAAGAGTCCAAGCAGGTATTAGACTGTGAACTAAACACAACAAATTAAATTGGTGTGTAGTTAAAGGAGTCTATTGAAAAAACAGAAGTACTGATCAGCAATAACTTTCAAAATCAAGTAAAACGGAAGAGCTGAAGGAGGTCTGGAGTAAGAAGGTACTAAACAGACACATTGAGTGGAGAAAGGTATGGATCAGAAAGCATCAGAATACCTCATTCACAGCTGAAACATCTTAAGCAGACATAGTGCACGCCTCTCAATATCAGCAGTTTCATGCAAATATTAAATCTCCACTTAACTGAAAAAATGTGCATTTCCATACATGGCTGTCTAACATTTGATCATGGAAAGGTTTCTGATGAGATAATAAGATATTTTGGGAGACCAACTGACAGAACTGGGGTGGGGGGGGAAGCCTACTTTGCACACAGAAATGCTCTGAAACACTTCAGGGAAAACAAACCCTGTTTTTCTCAGCTATTTCAGCTGGCCTAATATGGGGATCATCTCCTCCCATGGAAAGCAGAAACACTTCTGGCAGATGAAAAGCCCACCATGGAAAAGGGCACAGCTCTAACACAACCTGCAACACCCACAAAGCCTTACAATGTCCCTGCCCCTGCTGAATCGTGTCCAAACCTTCTACCAGAGATTCAGAACACAAGGCCTCTCCCCGAGACCTCTGTGAAACAAACACCATATTTCCTGCCAACATCGAGTTCTTTACTACCCAAAAACATCCTTTAAATTCTGTGTGGCTGCAGGCACAAAGGGAGGGAGCTCTCAGCAATCAGCAGCATGTCTCAAATAAATTTCTGTAAAAACCACTACCAGGACTGTTGTTACTGAATCACATTATAAAGAAAAAAAAAATATATAGACACATCCTCATTTTCTTTTTTTGGGTTCTAGAAACTCTTTTATAGCATACCTTTAATGCTAATGTAAAAATTGACCAAAGCTGTATCATTTCATTATGGAAAAACAAAAGGTTTTGTTCACCCTTAATACTCAGTTGCAAGGTGATCAGTGCTCAGGTTGAAAGAATCAGACAAATTTTTAGGTGGAAAGGTAAAGCTGGTTCAAAATATAGCTTAAAAAAAAAAAAAAGCTTTGTCTCATCAAAGTTGGTGTGGGTTTGAAATCTTTTAAAGTTGTCACTTCAGTAAACTGACGGCAAAATCAGTTTGGTCAAGCTTTGGGAGTTTGTTTCTGCAGTGAAAAAGAATCCTAAGAAGTCCATCAGAGAGGTGCAATTGAGACATTATTTTCTGTCCAGTGTTTGTCAATCTGCAGACTGTATTACAGGGCAATGAAGCTCAAAACCTTTCAGATGAGAAAAACCTCTCGTTTCTCCAGTTACAACTTGAGCTTCATACCTGAATAACCTGTGAGAGGTTCACACTTTCAAGAACAACTTACAGGAGAAACCCCTCCGTATTTAAAAATTAATCATCTCACAATAGAAGATGGAGTTTGAAGTATGGGAGAAACAGAGAAAAAAATCGATAGAAAGGCAGATTTAAGTTATCTGGACAGATTTATCTGGAAGAAAAACTTTCTAATAGGAGGAATTCATAAGCACTTGCCTAGGCAGGTGATAAAATCTCTTAAACTGAAATCTTTTTATAGAAAGTGTAAGCAAACATCTGTCAGGAATGATGCAGATGTGGCTGATGCCCTCCCTGACAGAAGGTGCTACATTAGATGACCTCTTGGCATCTTTTCCAGACCTAATTTCTATACAATTCTCTAGTAACTAAACCTGATGAACTATTAACAGAGAGAAAAACACCAAAATGAAATGAAACAAAACCCAACAAAACACACTATTGGAATTAATGTTAAAAAAATGCTTAAACCCCCCTCAACTTAAAGTTCCTTTCCCTCTGCCAGGCATTTATTAATTGCCACTTGTTAAGGAGGCTGAGGAAAGCAATGTGCATCATGACCAGATTTCAAAAGTGAACCATTTAAGACCAATCTCTCCAGTGCACATTTAAAAACCTGAGGATTTCCAGGGCTGCTAGCTAAAGCCTAATCATTCAGGTTTTAAATACTCATGGGCTTGGTGCTGTAGTGACAGTGAAACAGTGCAGTGTAACTTCATAAAGCAACCAACACATTGGAAGAACTTGGGGATTCTTGCTGGCACTTTCTCTGCTGGATGCCAAACCCCCTTCGGAGCACAGAGCGCTTCAGGATCTGTGGGAACAACAAATGCTTCAAGGATAATTTAAATTTGACATTTTGCTTGTAATGAAATTTAGTTTTACAGCACAAAACTCTTCCAAGAAGCAGAATCCCTTCTTCTCTGCAAGTCTAACAATGTAACCGTGCCAGGCCTAGAACCACTGCTAATTTCAGGAAGTCCCTAGAGAGCTTACTGCAATATGGTAATCAATTATTAAGTTAATTTTAGGAGCACAAAAAGAGGCAGTCTTTAGAAAGTTTCTGCACAGAAAGCAAGGCCTGAATTTCTACTTTCTGCAGTGCCTGTGTTTTATGTTTTCTTGTTCAATGCAAGCATAAACCTTGAGCACCAGCTCCCACAGTGCTCAGACTGGGACTCACTCCTGCAACCCAGCATTTCACAGAGCTCCATCCCTTCACCTACTGCTACTGACAACGTGCTCTGAGATTCCTGGATTTGATAGTGGTACTTGTGCACCATACCCCACTCAGTTCTAAGTACAATTTTATCATCGTTTCAGTCACTTTTTTTGAAGATGTTCCCCCCAAAGTGTTAATCACAATGTCATACTTCTCTAGCCCAAAAATATTGCTTCACCCACAGCTTCCTCAGTATTATGCAAATAGTCTTTTATTTGCATTTGTCTAAGAAGTTTTGTGTTATATGAATCAACTTTCTGTTCATGCTTGTTTCAACTTCAGCTTCAAAGGAAGATTGGACAGAACATTTCATTTCATCATCAGGTGTTTATTCAAGGCACCTTCTGCCAGATCAGATAGAACAAAAAGCTAACAACTAAAACTGCCTAAAAAGTTTACTGACAGAATTCATCAAAACAATTCCTTCTATCACCTAAAACGCTGTTTTAATGATGTTCCCCCCAAAAAACAGACAAAGTAGTCTGACTGAACACCGAGCCATAATTGTACGTACCCAGGTCTTTTGACTTTCTGCTGCATTAATAATACAGCAGTATTAGTTTTGAAATATCTGAAGTGAATGGCTCATTAATTTTTCACCTTAAGCTTAATAGAAATTTGACAAACAGTTTTATGCTGAAAATAGACACTCCAAGCAGGACTTCACAGCACGTGATGGGAATAAATGAGAGCATGAAAGACAGAATAGCGTGCGTTTGGTCAAATGAGATGGTTCTGTCACTCCACTGCCTGAAGTGAACAGTCAGTGCAATGCATTCCTGTGGAAGAGGCATTTTTTTTACATTTATTCATTCCCAGTGCACATTCTGCACTGTCCTTTGTCAGCACTTGATCCTGTATTAAGCATGACAAACCCAAAGATGTTTAAACTGACATGTCACACGCATTTCTGTTACTTGTGCTTTGAACTTGCACACCATCTTTGCTGGTACCATCCAGCAGCTGGTAGCTCCCACTGGCTGTCCTGCAGCCAGTCACGATGATCTGTTTATTATTTCTCTGAAAAATCAGGTTATCTGTGGTTTTTCTGGCTTTTATCTCACCAAAGATAGAAGCTGAAAGGAGCTGTGCAGCGACAGGAAGGCTCTGGGTACTGAACTCACACCATGACTGCTAATCACCATAATTTTGCTATCCAGCAGCTACTTGGTTAAATCTTCAGCTACAGCAGCTTACAGTACTGTCCCCATGTCCATTTTTGACTCTTTTAACTCAAAAAAGCAGCCTTCAATTAAGCCTACACATCCCACTTGACCTCTGCTAGAAAATGCACCTATACCTGCTACACCTCACAAAGTCACTGACATATTTTTTGCCTTCCTAAATTCTCTCTTTGAACAAAGAAACTCATTTGAGCTGTTATTTCTTGCTGAAAGTGGATACAGTCAGAATATTGACCCAGAAAAGCTGGTGCTGTTCTGCAAGCAGTTATGAACAGGAAATTCTGGGAAAGCACTTCCCAACTGCTCAAAGTCACATAAAGGTTTTTCTGCATATTAAGTCAAGCAGAGACCTCTTCCTTTAACAAAAATAGTGCTGAACACACCAAGATGTTTAAAATGGGAGTAAGAATGGATTCTATTAATGGCAAGGAGAAGACCTTAACTTCAGAGTTCCAAATATCAGCAAGGAAAAGGAAAAAAAAAAATTGGCACAGAAAAATGTTCCCCAAGAGGAGCAGAACCGGGAGCAGGAGCCTGCAGAGTAAAATTGGTAACAAGCAGTTTCCTGCTATGTCTTTATTCACTCCTCCATGAATTATCCACTAGAATTGCAATGTGGAACTATGCCAGTTTTGAAGTGCTTTGCTTCACTAGCCACTGGTGGAAATATGGAGGAAGAGAAAAACATTTGCTTCTCTTTTGTATTAAAAAAAAAAAAAAAAAAAAAAAAAAAAAAAAAAAAAAAAAAAAAAAAAAAAAAGAACTTTGAAATTCTGCGACCAGGGATTTTAACAACAGAAGAAAGGCCTTTCAAAGCAGCTTTACAGGCAATGGAGCATGAGATGATGACTCACAGCAGCACTGTGTGGCAGCTTGCATTTCAGGATGCATGGCCACAAATGGACAGGGGATGCTCAGAAGTGTGCAGTGACTGGAGATATGGGTGAGGAAGATGGCAGTGCCAGTGAAAGGTTTATGCACATTTACAGAAAATACAGAACTGAAAGGCAGTGAGCATCACCTAGAAGAGAAACAAGCCACTGAGAGTTCTCAGAAAGGAGCTAAAAACATTTTTTCTATTTTGTATTCGCATTGCTGATAGTTAAAAAGAATTCTTTAAAAACGTTTTTTAAAAAATCACATTCTCATAACTTTAGGAGTTAACTAAAAGTTTAAAAGAAAACTGAAAATAACATACCACCTGTGATAAACTCCCCAAATAATAACAATAATAATACATCCACTGATTCATAGAAGAAACCAGAACCCTACAGAAATACTGGTTTGCTTTACAAAGTATATTCTGTATCCTGTTTACATAACATTTTGTCAATGGAGTGGATGCAAATCTGTGTGTGTATTACTCAAGACTGTCTCTTTAAACAGATTTCTGCCATCCTTAAAAATAAACCTTAATACTCTATAGTTAATACAGAAAAAAAACAATACCTCCATAACTTGCTGTCATCTTTTTCCCTCCCTCACAAGGAAAGGTGCTTAACCACCATGAAAGGCAAAAAAAACATCATTCCTCTCTCTCTCACTGCAAATCACTCTTGTCTTAATGCCTACTTAATGTACTTTAAAAATACTGTCACTCTTGTTTCTTTTTAAGATATACAGAATAAAAAGCAGTGCATGTATTGTGTAAAGGCAAAACTGCTTTGACACACTGATGCAAAACCATCTCATTAATTTCCCTGCTCCTTTCTGAGAATATTTAATAAAATGGCAAGAATAAAAAGAAAACCAAACAACTTTTCACAATACTCTCACCATTTTGAATTCCCCTTTCCACTTAGCTCGTTGTACTGGTTGATAATTAAAATGACATGGAAGTGGCCAAAATAGAGCAACATTACATAATATTTCCACACCAACTGACATGATGTAAAATTTTTCTTTTTTTAAGTGTCCTACAATTGTGTAACCACTAAGTCATAAAAAGGAAAGAGCATTTCTTCTACATATTACAAACAGCTAAAACATATTTTTATGTTCTACTGACAATGGAATGTAACAGGGGGGAAAGGACAAGACAATTATCAGGTTTTCCTGTACTAGCAAATGCCTGTCTCACTACTGAACTGAAAGAAATTCTCCACCAACAGACAGCAGGGTTGGCCATGTGACAAAAAAAAAAAATCAAAACAACACTGCCCAACATTTTAACAGTGGTGGAGGATATTTAAAAGGGTTGACAGAAGTCTTATGGGTTACAAGACAAAAAAGAAATATCTCTTGATGCTTTTAAAATAAGCTTATTTTAAAAAGAATCCAAGAATCATAAATTCAGGTTTCTGCACAATTTATTGTTTGCCATCCATAGGGAATTCAAAGCAGCATATTCAATACTTTAGTTATTTAATTCTGGATTCTATTTGAGGTATTCTTAGTAGCAGAACATCTGCTTAGCACCTTCTACTGTCATAAAATTCAAGAGCAGAGGTATAACCCATGGTAAGGGGGATGTGTGGAAATAATCAATGGTGAAAAGATTGGAAACACTCAGAACCATCAGCCATGTACAAAGCTGACCACAAACTGCTGCAACCACTTTATCCAAATCCTAGTTTGGATAACAATTTGATATCTTGTATTTTCCTAAAATATGCACAGGTATTAGTCCAATGGAGTTCAGCAGAACTACTTGAAGCAGTTGCTCTGATGTACAGAATAACTGCACAATCCAAATTATTAAGTACCAGGTACATATTTTGATGTTATTTTTTTTAGATCTTTATCTTAGGAAAAAAACTACTTCAGGAATCCAATACCTGCAAGCCTGTGTGTGAAATGCACCTGTTTGTTGCTCCCAGAAAATATATTTCCCTGACTCTTTGCTACAGGATGTTCTTGAACTGAAATCTGGAGTGAAGCTCCTGTGTGTGTGTCTGTGCAGAAGGGAACACAAATCAAACTGATGAACTAAGCTTGGCAGAGGTGGATTTTAAAACTGATATATTACAGAACATTTTCAATTCAAGTGCCAAGCACATTATGGAATTTGTTACCAGTTGCATTGGGGGAAAAAAAAATAAAATTCACCTTCCTGATCCAGGCAGCCAAGCAGGAGTATCTGCAACGGAGTGGGACCACGGAGCCACAGTGGCAGAGGGCACACAGCACCTCCTGCATGAATTAGGTTTTCTATTAATTACTTCAAGAAATAAGGAACTTCTGGCACATTAACAGGGTGGTCTTGGAGCTTGTTCCATCATGAACTAAACCTTGGTGATGGCCACCACAGACAGAACAAACAACAAACATGGAAATGAGGCACTGATACAGATTTCCTTTCCTCCAGTGACGATGGAGACTAAATATAGTAAAATAAGGGTCTTACTTTATATAAAAAAGGTTTGCAGCTGCCAGAACACACATCAGGTAACATATACCATCCTTGTTCTGATTATGAACAAGCACAGACTCCTGTTCACTCACAATAATGAGATTTATTGTTATTAAAAATAATAAAAGCCCTGTAGCGCTCAGCAAGGAATGGAACGGAGATAGAAAATCTGTGAGAGAACACTGGAAGTGACAGCTTTAGGATGACAATTATTTTCTTTATAGCATGTAGTGAACATTGCAAAGACTCACAATCACATGCTGTCTGTACATATTTGGAGGCCGACGTGAAATAAAATTGCATATGTTATCTGTGGTACAGGATGCTTTTTTTAAGTAAACACCTCTGATGCCTTCTTCCAGATTTGTTTGAAACCACTGAAAGCCACATTTTGGCTTCACCACAGTTTCATTCTGCCAGCACAGTTGTTTCAGGAGCCATATTATGAACCAGATCAACTCACTTTAAAAATCAGTGCTCTTAAATAAATGAGCAGAGTAAGAGTTTAGCTGGGATGAGGATATGGAAGGCATGACAGGAATTCCTCCAATCCAACCCAAAGCCTTCTATTCCCAAGCCACAATTCCAGGGGACACCCGTATCCTCTAGGACCCAAAGTCATTCAATGACACTTAGATGGGCACATCAATTCAAAAGCTTCTTACAGATTTTAAAAAGTAATTGAAAAAATCTTTATATTATCGTTTTTCTCTAGTTTTTTAAAGAACAATAGCATACTTCAACAAAACCATCTTAAAAAAAAAGAAAGCCTCTAATATTCTAGCTGAAAATGATAAATAGTTAATATGCATCTGCTGTTTTAGCAGTTTAAAGAAGCTGCAGTGTTAATTTTACTTGCATGATATTAATGTCAGAAAATTTGTAAAAGAAGATAAATCTACTAATAATGCATGTCTAGCAATGCAAAGTATGTTAATATCATTTAGCTTTGTTTGGGTGGAGCATGCAATTGGAACTGCAGTGATGCTAATTTTCACATTAAATTCTAACTATATGTATCAAAGGCATAGAAGAAATTAAAAAAAAAATGCTCTCTATCTGCTTTTATCTTGCTCTAAAGGGCTTTTACCCAATCAAAAGAAATACAGAGAAGAATCAGTGATTTTAAAAAGCCAGATTGCAACGGGAGTGTTCCGAGTCCTCAATTCATCTTTATTAATCCTTTGCACTCAAGATCAGATAAAGTAGATATATGTGGTCATGTACCAGTAATAATTTGATTAAAATTACTGAAGAAAAAGAAATATCCTGGTAAATCAATCTCAAATGACAGTCTTCTGAAATGAAGATACAGGTGCTCTCAAGACCCCTATTAATCCTGCTGATTAGTATAGAGAGGAGAAAGAGCTATGCTCAGAAATTCCTAAAATTCTCCATCTGTGGAACTCCTTGTAACACATATTGGTTTATTTCTTGGATTACAGAACAGAGACAAACAAACCTTAATCTGTTTGCAGCGTTCCTCAGAGATAGAAACACTGGTATTTAATTTACTTAATAACTTGCTCATGTATTTGCAGTGTTTTATTATGTTCATGCTGACTCGTGCTGCTGCTGGATTCAGCTTCAGAAGGCGATTACAAGCACCCAAGAGAACCAGATTTTATTTTGTGCACAACAGCACATTTTCTGTGAATATTCATTCCAAACTCCAAATGGAGTCCCTGGCCCTAAATGATTTCTGAACCATCTCCTGTAAGGAGCTTTGCATCCTGAAACGAGCTTGTGTAACCTGAGATGAGCATGAAAAATTAATCATTTTGTTCAAATAACGGAGTTGAGGAGCTGGTTAATGTTTAGGTTAAACTCACTGAAATTCAAGGACAATTTGAGTTAGGAAGATCAAAAGCAAAGAAAATATCTAAGAAAATAGAAAATAAGGCACTGCCTGAAAAGAGAAATTCCTTGTTGAAGAAGGGCAGAGCAGCAGCATAATTTCAGAATATTGCATTTTGGACCATGTTTTAAATTATGAGTCATTATAAACATATATTCCTACACCTATTTTTTATAAAAATGCTCCTTAGGATTATTTTTCAAATTAAAGAATAAGAACAACATTTCCACAGACACTGGAGATTATTGCAAATTATAGCTAGAAAAATTCAGCAGAACATAAGCATATTGTAATTTGAAGTATTACTTAAAATTAATTTTAAAAAGTGCCACCAAGTTTTTTTTCAGGAGGAAATAAATATTTTTTGTTACCTTATATTGATATGTAAAATCACAGGTTCACAAAAGGAACCTGTTAGTGGTGTTTGGGATCTCAGGTTTTTAAACAAAAAATGACCTGTAAAAGACCAAATGCTATAACAGAATAAAAAACTTGGAAGGACAAAGAAGAAAATACAGTGCTGTAACAATGAAAAACGAATGTCAAAAATAATAGGAACTTTATGAACCAAAACATTTAAAAACAGACATCATGTTCTAAATTCTTCTGCTTCTACATGTGTTATTTTGCAGAAATACCACATTTCAGAAGCAAAATATTAGCAGGGAAGTTCCACAGATTTTTCCCTAGGCAGGCCCAAAGAGCTGTTTATAAAGAACACAAATGTGTTACCCTGACTCATCCGAACTCCCTGCCCCTTTCTAGAGGAATAAAAAGGCCAGACTCCCTACAGCTCCCCCAAAGAACGTTCCCTTCCTAGCTCAGGTCTTGCCACAGCATTCGAGGGACACTGATCCATCCTTTGTTCCTTCCCACAGTGTTAAATGTGCAGGGCTCACTCAGGTCACAGCCAAAGCAGGAAATCCATTCCCCTATTTTTTTTTTTTCCTATTTCTACAAAGAGCATAGGTCAGAAGAATCCCAAAAGAGCGGCGGAGAAGAAATCGATGGTTTCATTTTGACCATTACCCTGAAGTTTAATGAAATTTAAATGACACCCAGAACAACACGAAATTTACAAGGACAGAAATGCCTATGCAAATCTTGCTCTTCATAACAACTGCACCTTAGCTAAACCACTGAGCACAACTCTCCTCTCGTTTTTTTTCTCTGCTGTTGTAAAACAGACTACTGAAACACAATGAGTATTAGCAAAGAGCTTGCAGCAAGTAAATTGTTTTCACAAGCTGAAACTGCAGAGGACCTGGCTGTTCGTTAAAAACATGCAGGTCCATGGAAGATACATAAATCAAACTATGAGAAAAAACTCTGCCAAGAAGAAGACCTGCTTATTCTAAAGGTTAGCATCAAGCACAACATTCCTTGTTTCATTTATTCATCAAAGTTACAGATATTTGCAGTGGTGGTATCTTGGTAACTTCATAAATGTGAACAGTTCTAATAAACATCCTCCCTTTCAACAGCTTACTATTAAAATTTATTCTCCTCTGTCATCTCCATGGACTACATCTGTCTCTGAAGAATGAGACCTCAAGGTTTCAAGGATCTACAGCATCCACATCTATCAAGAAGACTCTGGCCATGTCTGAAGGTAGATGTACAGAAATAGACCTGAATTGCCAAAGTATTTGGGACTCATAATTTGTGCATGTGTATGTCTGGATATTATGGTAAAATCATCTCATACAGGCTTCTGGTTCAATAAAAATTAGGTGGACATCAGGAGGAATTTGTTCACTGAAAGGGTGGTCAGACACTGGAAGGGGCTGCCCATGGGGATGGTGGGGACACCACCCCTGGAGATGTCCAAGAATTGACTGGACGTGGCATTCAGTGCCCTGGTTTAGTTGACAAAGTGGTGAATGGTCGTGGTGAGTGGTCAGAGGTTGGACTCCATGATCCTGGAGGTCTCTTCAGGCCTAACTGTTCCCGTGACTCTGTGAACTCAGGCAGAGGGATGGCACAGACCCCACACAGACTATTATGGCCTGCAGGCACACAGATGTGCTCACACACACCCAACCCTCTGTCACATGAACCACAGAACCCTCAGCTGCCAGTGACACGTTTCTGGAGAGCCTGGGCACACCAACCTTACCTGTCAGCAGAGTTCTGATGTGCTGTTGCATCAACACAAACATCACCAAGATTTCTTTTTGGCAATGAGAAAGGCACAGCACCACCCTCCTATATTGTTTAATCATTACTGGGAAGTTCATTCAGCACTCGTGTCAAAACATTTTTGAGAATCTAGCCCTCAGTCTTGTCTATGTTCTGATTCTATTTGCTGTCACAATTCAGTTCCATGGGGTTTTTTTGCCTGAAGTTACTCAAAGACACACAAAGCTGGTGAGCCACCACCACAAGCTCCACTGAAGGTAGCAGATGCTCCCAACTCCATCATATTGATAGCTAAAAGCCCCAAGAAATACACAGAAATACGGTTCACTGAAGGAAACACAAATAAAAAGAACACGTGGCCTGCTGCAACAACATGAGTTAAAGAAGTTATTTTCATAAAAGGAATGTGTCACAAGTAATCATCAATTCCATTTCATTTTGTCTCCTTCTCAGTACTGGTAGAAATAAATAGATGCCACATTTGTAAATTCAATTGGCACTGTTTTGCTGAAGTGACAGATGATTCATGTTGTGATTGCCTCTACACCATGTAGCACCATTCTTTATTGTCACAGGTACTGTATTTCACGCAAGACTGCAAACCAGCATTTGCAGCTTTATAATAAACTATTTCCCCTCAATAGTGCTGTAAGAAAGTTGCAATTTGCCCTCAAGTATCTGTTTTTTGCTCAGAAACAAATATTTAAAGCCACTCAAAGATCAAATATGATTTTCCCATTCAGTCACCCCTTCATTCTCAAACCTGGTGCATAAGGGCACTTCAGTCAGGGAGACAGAAGTGGCTTTGCAGTTGAGTTGTCCATCACTGCTCATTATAAGGCAAAAATTCAAGTATCCAATATCAGGCTACCAATTTCACTGCCTGAAGTTCAACTGCAGTAAACAGGTCTAATATTTAAGTAATAACAGACCAGAGGGCAAAAATACTATTTTAGGCTGTAAGTAGAGTTGATATTTTCTACTGTGCTTTTACTTCATTTGTGGCTTTTGTACAAAGAGCAATACAATAATTACGTGGAAAAGGTATTTAATGCTGTGAAACAAGCAAAAATTCACTACATGAAAAAGCATGAGCTATTGCTTTGCTACAACTCTATTTTAATTAAAATTAAATTTTCTTCAATTTCAGTTTAATCTAGTTAAGCAATTCAGAGTTCTGATTATCTCTAAAAATGAACTGAAATTGTAGCTCAGAATGAAGCAGGGAGAGGGCACTTGAAAAATATTCCATTACTTTCCTTACAGTTACCAGTGCTCAGTGAAGCCAGCTGGTGAGAGGATGATAAATACATTTAAATAAGTAGACACACATATGTATAAAGGATTGGTGCTTGCACTGATTTGATAGAAAACACAGAAATGAAGGAAACTACTTCTTTAAAAAAAACCCAGCCCCTTCCTTGATTCATTTCTTGCAGAAATCCAATCCTTATGAGTAGGAGTTGAAAAAATGGCTCTGACTCTTGGAAACTGTTAATGGGCTAAGAGAAAACACAGGAAAAGGAAACCTGAAACAATCAATCACCCTAATTATTTAATATATTAATATGAATTTACTACAAGCTATTATTTATCTTCCTTACAGAATGCTGTTGTACATTTTATTGGATAGCATTAGACCTGTATTGATGAAGCTTCATGTATCTATAAACCTATATAATTTAATGACAATATCAGATTTTCTTTTTACGTATGCAAATTTGTTTAATAATAATTTTCCCATCAGTGCTTATTGAGCAGAATAAGGTATTGCCTTAGATTAATTGGTTTAATTATAGTTTCTTTTAGGTTTATTCAATACTTTCCTGTCTCCTGCTCTAAGTAAGTATATATTTCAAATTCTGCTAGTTAACCTCTAGCTGAAGTGTGTTCCCTCTGTGAAAGCTGATCTTTTTCTACCACTGCTTGGAAATGTGCTAATAAGTGTTAGTTCCCTGTATTCTGGCTACTGAATTATAAAATGAAACCATTTTCTTTTGTTCCTAGAAAGTCAACACAACACAAATCTCTATAAGTAACCACCAGTATAACTCAATTGCTGGTGTGGGGTTTTTTTTTCCAATCCTTGAAGTCCTTTATATTGATGAGTTCTTTAGGCTCTGCATGGAATCACAATTTTCAAGCTGTAACTAGAAGTGTGTTCTATGAATGATACATATCTCATGCCTAGGGTTGATATTATAAACTCATTCCACTTAGATCAAAAGCTTCTTAAAAACATCTTTTGCAATGTTTCTCAGAGGTTTTGGAAGCAATTTGTGGGGTTTTTTTGACAAGTATTGGCCACATTCAGTGTGCATGGAACTGGCATCAGGAACCTCAGTAGACAAAGGTTCTGCTTCCCCTGAGGTACTTCCAAAGGGAATTCATTGAGACAAAGGAGAAAATGAAACTGTTATTTAACTCCATACTCAGGGCAGCTCCTGAAGGACATAACTGATGTGGAAGAACTCCTGCAAGGTAAGAAAGTCTATAGTGCATCCTCCCTACCCCATTTCTTAACCATAAACACACTGAGATACACGGATAGCACCTTTTGCACAACCTGCCAGAAACCTCTCTGTTCCCTGCCGCAGAAACTATTTCTGTTTTTATTAATACATATTATATATATTTTATTATGGTCAGGTAACTTGACACTTCCAACAGCCAACTACCTGAATCAGAGCTGGCAGCAGGCAGCTGGAAATTTCCTCAGATCAGAAAAGCACATAGTCCATTGAATAATCAAGAGTCTGAAATAATTAAGGCTAATTTCTGAAACTCTGAGTGCCTCTTTAGAGCAACTTCTATAAATACAAACCCCTCATTAGCTCAAGTGTTGCTCCATGAAGTTTTACACCAAGGATACTTCCAGCTGTGGTGCTTCCTGTCTGTATAAATTTAAAAAGAACAGTGAAAGCTACACCAGAGGATTCCACAGGTTGGCACATGCAGCCAATCTATGTGGAGCACTCCCACAATTAATAACATGGAGGTATTTGCTTAAAATGCAAAACACTAGAAAAATCCATTCAGAAACAGCAATGATAATCAAGAGCCAATGAATTTTCAGTACATACTCTAAAATTAATTATGAGCTTGGTGGCACAATTATTTGGCTTGGATTATGTACAAAGTCAATCCTGCAATTACAATTGATTGGATTATTCTGCCCTAAAATTTCACAGAAATATTTCTGATAAACAGTGTACATGTATCTTGAAATGGCAAGAAGAAATTGAACTAAAGGTACTATGGATTAGTAATTGTGGCATTGGTCTTCTTCACACTGCACTGGCAATTCTTTAAAAATGTGTATTTTGGTGTTTGTTTTTTTTTAATTATGGATAATACACAACATTATGTTAAAGAGCTAAGTCACAGTTTGGCTTTGTGAAAAGTAAAGCTGCCTCTTTTGGGACAAGGGCTTGGCATTAAACTGTGAAGTCTCTTGTAAAATCACAGATTGATAAAATTACTCTAATTACCTCAACTTAATAATTACTGATAACTCACTAGACCAATAATAATATTAGTCAAACTCTAAAGTAATACCATTACAGTAGAATTTTTGGCAGCTACCAACAAGGATCTTGGTGTGCTAAGAGTAAAGCTGGGGCAACTTGATTGGAATTGCACCCATTTAACTGCCCTATCCATAATTATGACAGTGACTTAAAGAACATAAAGTAATAAGAGAAAAAAAAAAAAAGTATCCACAAACTTCAATTTTCCTGAAAATCCTCAAGAGGTTGAAGTCAGTAAACCAACCTTACAACTCCTCAATTCAACAAAACCCAATATATCTCTATTTACTGCTCTGCTCAGGTTCATTGCAAAGAAGTGGTATTTTTACAGGCTGTAAGAAACTTGCAGGATTCAGATTCATAAAATACACAAACCCACAAAAGGCTCCCAGTAAACTCAGTTGTCATTGAACTACCTCATATGTGTTAAACTACACACCAAGCATAATCAACATGCTGATGTCAGTATCACATAAAATGCAGGGAAAATCAGATTGGCCAAGGATTACATCTCAGGAAAGTGTCAGGAAGGAGATCTAGACAGAAATGTCTGTTAACATTGGATCTTAAATCACAGAGAATCTCTGCAGTATCTCAGCTGGAAAAAGAGAGTGACTGTGGTCCATGTATTTAATTTAATACAGGATTATGCATTTAATCCCAATGACTATTTTAAGGAAAAATTACTTTAAAAAGAAAGTCAAGAAGATATCTGTGGGTCCACATCACCAGAAGGCATAGTTGGAACTTGGTACTCAATCCAATTCACATGTGACCTGTTCCTGCCATGGCTATTAAGTGGAAAGATAATCCCAAAGGAATTGCAGCAACATTTCCATCACTAATAATCCAGCACTTAAGAGAATCCAGCTTTCCACTGAACTCTGCATTTAGCATTTAATACAAAGGATTAGCACACACCTCCCTTATATTCATTCATAAATTCTGAAAGGTGTCTGTAACTGTGCTTAGGACACCAAGATAAAGAAATCAGGAATGCCAGGGAAGCTGTCACTTTAGTGAATATGGATTAGAAATGAACTGCAGGAAGAAAGAGTTCTGTATTCCATGGATCTGCAGCTAGAACCTGTATTAACATAAATGAATTTTCACCCTTTAGAATCATATGAATGAGTTTTTAAGTAAAGCCCAGAGTTGAGTCAAGCCTAGTTATTTGACAGGCTGGCTAACAGAAAACATACTGACAATGGAGACTCTTCTATATATTTATGCCTTTTCCAGTTCAAAGTCTAATCTAAAAGCTCTCTTAAAAGTCTTTTATTCAAGTAACGATGGTAGAAATTGTTGTCAAAGCTTTTACAATGGTAAGCATCTGCAGGAAAGGAATTCAAGATTTCAAAAGCAGTGCAAGTTTCCAATTCATTTCACTTCAAAGACAAATCATCCAGACCTACCTTAAACTGTGTAATAGTCACCTTCCTGTTTGCCATGTGTTCAACTTAGAAGGAAGTTTTCTTAAAATAAATAAATAAAAATCACATTACATAACCTCCCTGTAATAGCTACATTTTCTAACATGTCACATAAGAAATGTTCTCCTAATTTACCTCATAGTAAGATTTTTTTTCCCTCTGTTCTCCCTTTCCTGTTGAGAGGCTGTCAGGCTCTCAGAGTTTCAACCCAAAGTCTCTCAATAATTCATTGTCCCTTCCTTACTTCAGGAGGACTCAATGGCACATAAATTTCAAAGACAACTCTTGCTGAGCATTTGACCCCAAACATAAATGTTCTATTATGCATTAAGACAGTTAATGCTTCTTTTCCAGGTATTACTGTACTACTTGTGTTAGAAGATCCATATAACCTGAATGTATGTTCACAGTCACAGGATCAGATCATTTATTACTGTAAACTATCAAAATTTTACTGCAGTCACTTTACACCTGCTTAGGGCTTACTGAAGAAATGTTCAAACATTCTCAGGTCAAGGTACTAAAAACAAGACTGAAGTATGTTGTTTAGCCTAAAATATTTCAAGGAATGCTTATTTTCAAAAAGTATTTTAACCTTCAATGAACTAAGGACATAAAAATTTATTTTCTGAAAATGATGCAGAGTTGCTAATCATATTTCAAAAACCTGGAGTTCAGTATCTTTATGTGGCTCTCTGTGTGTAGGTAATCACTCTGGGGTTGATACTCAGGCAAGAACTCCACTGTACTTCTGAAATTATTAACTGCAGTGAATTATACTACAATTCTAAATACATTTGGTACTTCCAAAATCCAACTTCTTTTCAGGTTGCTTTCAAATGGCAGGTTCACTGAGTAAAGCTGGAGCTGTTAATTGTTTTGCAACACTGGGCATAGTGACATATTGGTATTACTCACACTAAATCTGTGTGTTTTTAAAGCAGGATTTCAAGCAATCAAGTGCTAATGTGCAATGCTAAAATACTTTCCTACGTTATCTGTGCTCATTATTAGGATGAATTACCAAACAGTTGCTGTTTGCTGTTTTTTTTTCCAAAGTAATGTCACTGAAATATAAAGGACTTGAATAAAATATAAGTTAATACAGACACCATTTGATGCTTAATGTTTTTTAAAGAACTTCATCAGACAACTTGTTCTAAAATTCATACACACAGAAGACACTGGAGCATTCATTATGCACTTATTAATTAACACAATTATTAATTAATAGAAAATACCAAATGCTGCTGATATTGAAACTCTGTGTTTTTTATTCATTCCTAGGAGAAATAGAATAACATTCCTCATACATCAAAATTATTACAGGCTAAGACCATCACTGCTCCTTATGTGCTCAGGAGCTATATCCACCCTTCTCATAAATAGGCAGGGTTCTTAATGAATAGTTTACAGCTAAAATCCAGCTCCAATGGCTTGGCAGGACCATGGCAAGGTGTTCAAACACTGCCCAAAATGTGAGATGTGGATCTCTAAAGCTGCTCCTTCCTAAAGCAAGGGATTGAGTTCATCTTGCACCAGCTTACCAGCTACAAGATTCCCTTTCCTCCAGCACCTGAGTTCAATATCTCTAAATAAAAACATACAATTTACAAAAACAACTGAGAAAGATTTTCTGCACAAGTGTAAAACACAAGGTACATCAAGACTAACAAAATAATTACTGCTCTTGGATTAGAAAAACCATTTAACTATATAAAAATTATCATTTCATTCATAATAAATATATCTATTTGGATGGTAGTTCACCTCTAGGATAGTATTAATAGTATTATTTCTTCAAAACAGGAATAATACTAATTGAATATAAAATAGATCACAGTAGTAGGAATAGCAGGGAAAGCTGACCAGTTCCACAGAGAATTCTCCTATTCCCAGCTGAAGATTCTCTTTTAAACAACTGTGGGGCTTAGTCTACAATCAATACCAAGCAATGGACAAAAACCAGCAAAATGTTCATGATGGCAGGCTAAAATGAGCCTTCTTTCCCTCATGTCTTCCAGATAGTCACAGGAATAAGTTTTAAACACAAACAAGAAAGCAGAATAAGGAAGGGCAAAATTCAGCTTAAATTCTGCTTGCTCAGAGAGAGGCAAATTTAGACAGCAGTTTGGCTGCTAAGAAGATCCAAAGAATTTAGCCAGGTCTTATAGATTACTGTCCCATCCTGAAGTAAATACTGCAGGCCCCACCAGGGGGATGGATGGATGGATGGATGGATGGATGGATGGATGGATGGATGGATGGATGTGGATGGATACAGTACAAAATATTTTACCCTGCTAATGGTGACATAAGTGTGCATCAAAATCAGCCAACTGTAGACAAAATAGTGCCTGAGCACTAGACCAAAAAAAAAACCAAAAATCAAACATAGCTGTTGGAGTGCATCTACCATCAACTTCTTCAAAGGGCAAAGAATGAGCTCCCTCTGTATTTTAGTGGGATTTTACTAAATCTTCACAGGAAATAGAATGTAACCCAAAGGGAAGACAGGCCTTGTATGATAATAGAGAAAATAATATAAGCAGAGGTAATGACAGTAAAGAAGGATGTGTGGACATGCATTGGCAAATTGAATTAATTCCCAAACACCCAACTTCAAATCATTTTCTGAAATGCTGCTGCACCAGCTACACAGATGTGACATTTTTTATCTCTATTAACGTGACCTTGCAGCAACTCAGAGGGGGAAAATTACAACAAAATTCTGACTCTAAAGTCAGCTGCAAAAGCCTAAAAACTTTAAAATGCCCAGAACTTCAGACTGTATCTCCAGTTCTAGGAACCTCTCTGTTATTTTTAACCTAAAAAAGAAATGACAGGTGCTTCCTGAAATTTTTACTCCACAGATTAATCTTTGCTGACTAAGAAGTTACCCCCTTTCATTTTTCATTAAATATCATAACAACCTTTGCAAACACTTCTTACATGTAACACAGTTGGTTTTTTCAGCCACAATTTGAAAGAAGGAAGATACAATCTCATGTCAATTTGGAGCATAATACTTCACTCCTCAGTATTTGAGCTTTTGTAAAATGCACCCCAGTTTTCCAGGGAGTACATAAGGGCTTGAACATATCAGACCAACTTATAGGACTTTTGGTAAACACCTCAGCCCTTCTAAAGTACGAATCTTTGTCTTAAAAAAAAAGTTAAACAGAAGCCAATAAAATTATAAGCATAAAATAACACTTGATTTAGAGAAGGAGACCATTTGAAGGAGACAATTTGTTGTCCTTCAAGTGAAGTAGTAAAGGGCAACAAAGACTGCAGTGAGGAAGAAAAGAACTCGAGTTGTCAATACTGTGTTTGTACAAATATGTGAAAAACACATGCCCCTGACATGCTGTAACATGTACCATTGTCATGACCCAACTCACATGCTTTTAAAAGCACTCATTAATTATCAAGTTTTCCAGTAATTATCTAGGATTTCCAGTATTAATAAAATCCTGTAGAACTAGTACACCCACTAGCTCTACTCTTTTATTAAATCCAAGCAAACCCAAAAATATGTGGACTTGGTTTTGAAGGGCATCTTTTAATAGTAATAATGAAAATAAAAGAAGTATCCAAGCATACATATAATCTGTTTTCTAAGCAAAATTGGCTGCTGTACCCTCACATGCACACAAATAAGTTTTCATCCCAAATAAGCAGTGTGAATACCCTACATGAGGTACATTCACAGCTCAGTTATTCAAGCACACAAAGTCTCAGCTGGACTATTGTTCCAATTGCAAGCCCCCAGACTAAAAATTCCAGCAGTTGGGTGGAATGTAACAAAGGAACTGAAAAAAGGTGGGGAGGATGTAATCTACAGCAAGCATTTAACAGTGGGAACATGACTGTTTTCTTTATCAACACAAAAATAAAAGGCACTAGATGATAATTCAAAGAAAACGACTGATGGAAGCACAAGAAAAGCACACCATCAATGGAACCTAGAAGTCACTGGCCTGATATTCTCAGCCCTGACATTTCTGAAACAACTGAACCTGTCCTTCCACAGGAGTCAGGCATTCCCCTCCTCTCTTTAGCTCAAGTTCAGAGATGCTCTGTGAGCTGAACTTTTCTGGATGAGCAAGTCACTCTCAGCAATTAGAACATTAACAGTCTCTCTTTGAGGACAATTTACTGAATAAAGCTTAGTTTTTGCAAATTGCACATGCAAGATGTTGCACAGCCACCAGCCTCAATGAGATCAATGGACTGAAGAGTCATCAGCATTTTTCAGGAAGCACTCCACAACAATTGGAGCATCATTATCTACCAGGACTGGGAAGGCAATATCAGAAGCTGCAACATGTATCCCCTCCAATACACTCCCTCCAGAAGTGACCTCTACATCTGAGGCAAAGGAGGGCACCAAGGAAGGGAGAAGCTGAAACAGAAGCAGGTGAGATTGCTACACACTGCCTAAACATACTGGAGTGCTAATTACCCCTTTTTGCTTCTAATTGGCCCCACACTCAAATCACCACAGACAAAGTACTCAAATTAGCACCCACCCCCAGTCAGAAATGCAATGTATGGGCACAATTACAGTTAGAACAAGAAAGGTAATTCAGCTGCAGAAGTGCTCCTCCAAGCCTTAAATCATACCGAATATTGCTTGGTAAGTTCTACTAATGCAGTTCAGTGGAAGCTAAAAATAAACCATCCTTTTCATCACTGAAATTTAAGGCACAGGGCTCCTTCTTCTACTTTATTTAAGACTGGATAAATGAAAAAATCCATCAGCTTTTAGCTAAAGGGAAATCCATGTTTTCATATTTGGAACAGAAACATGCTCACATCAAAATCTAGTCCAGTACACATTACTGCCTCAGGTCTGTATCTGGATGTTTTATGGGTATTTACTTAAACATTAGTTTCTTTTATTCCCTCTGCTTTATTGCCTTTTTTTTTTTTGCATTACAAATGACAGATACAACACGTGTTTGAGTTTGAGGCAATTTCTATTATAATAATTACTAAAATATTAAAACTCTCTCCTCTCCTTTACTAAGCTAAAACCAGTAAATTTGCAATGATATCTTGTCGTGAGGACATCTCTTACAATTCATTTACCTTCAAAGAATGACAGAAATCATGAGATTGAAAAGGACCCACTGGAGGTCCAAGTTCATGCAGGGCCCCCCGCCCCAGAACACATTACACAGGATTGTGTCTAAACAGCTTTTCAAAATCCTTATTTTAAGAGAAATTATCTGTTTTTAAGACTTGCTTTAATTAATCATATAAAGCATTATTATTGTAACTTCCACTAACAGTAAAAGAGCATTTCTGCTAAAATGCATTCATGTCTTTACATTCACACAGCAAATAAACCAAAAGGAGTGCAAAAAGAAAAGCATCATATTCCAATGGGCAAGAGGGAATGAATCCAGGAATCAGTTTGTGCCTCTTCAACTAACTTTATGGTTGGGAAGGACATTTTACCTCTGTGCATTTCCCTGCACAACTCATGAAACAGGAGCAGTAATAGCTCTTCTGTTCAGGAATTCTAAATCTCAACATTTGTTCTTTAAATATGTGACAAGCAATAATTAAGCATTAAACTTGTCAGAAAAATGACATGAAAAAGTCAATAAATGTCCAAAACATGATTTTTTCCCTCTACTTGCAAAGCTTCCTAGATAAACTGTGTATAAAATGCACATCAATTTGCTACAGAGGTTATCCATTAGCCTTGAGAAGTGGTTTGTTGTTTTGGGTTTTTTTAAGAGACTAAGGAACAATAATTCCAACAATTTAATTCTTCAGTGAGCAAGCAGTAGGTGACTGGAGTCCTGCTGGAAGACAGGGTTATTGCAAAGTCACATTTAGCAAGTAAAAACCAATTAATATGAGGATACCTGCCTTCTTATCACACCCAGGTATTGGGCTATCAGTGCATTAGCTCAGCTATGAACAGTTCAGCTTTGCTGGACTATCAGACCCAGTTTAAGCAAAGCAGCTGTAAACATTTGTGCATCTGCAGATCCTGACATACAGAACTGATACATGCTGGTACACAAGCAATCCCGTATTTCAGACAACCCAAGTGATGAATCTGACTGTCAGAAAACTACTTTAACCACGAGAATTTGTCTCAGCCAAAGCTATTCAGGTGAAAGTGGAAATTTCCAAGGCTCTGAGCAACTTTCCTGTGCCCTGAGTCTTGAGTAACAAAAGGAACAAAGCAAGCACTGCTTCCAGCAGTGACCATTTTCTTTCCTGTTGAGAAACTAACTCTGAACATCACACAGTGACTGTGGCACCATCCAGAACAGGGTGATGGTCACTGTAAATGACCTTGCAGCAGCTCTGCGTGAACCCTGTCACACCAGACAATCAAGAAGACTTTTGTGATGTTGCAGCAGATAACAGAAACACTACTGGACCTCAAGGTTTCTTTTAGTGTGTCCTCCTCGTCATCATTTCTCAAAACCACTGGATCCAGCCCCTAATCAGATGGTGTGACTCCTTCAGCACTCTCAAAAACTGCTTATGAACTACCAAGACCATTCCTTACAGTCAGGGAAAAAATCAGTATCATTAAGAGTTGCAGAGTATGTCAGATAACTAATGCATTTCTCACATGTCAGGAACCACTTAATGAAAACCCTAAAATTAGATTTGATCCTGTCATCCTCCTCATTGCACAGCACTGTCGGAAAAAATCTTCTCTAATGCCTGCAATGTACAGGCTGTAACAATATAAGTACCCACATTTCATCCATCCAATTCTCTCTTTTAAAGTTAAAGCACACAAAACATTCACTGCTTCTTCCCATTCTGACCATTACTGCTATTTTTATCCTTCAGATTGGGACACGAATGAATACTTGCCATTGTTGTAATTGCATTAGATGGACATGTTAAATCAGGTGAATCAGTCACTTCTTCCACTGCTAATTACAACAGGTGCCACAGAAGTTCTCCCCTATTTTAATTTAAATGGCTGCATACCACCAAGACACAAAGCACCTCCTTCTCTGTCCTCACAAAGACTGAAGTCCTGAAACTATGGATCAAGAGTGAAGATCAGGAAATGAATCATACAGCATAGCTGATGATAACACTTGATTCAAATAATGCAATACAATAGTTGATTCAAAAGGGAAAAAAAAAGCTGAGTGATAGTTAAAATGAACATCTCATTCTGTTGATTAATGTTTTGGGTCAGAATTTAACTGTGGGAAAAACTGTGCAGTTCAGGCCATGCTTCTTGTATTTAGTCCAGTGACTTGTTTCCCTTCCACTTGCACAGGCACCTTTTCCACAAGTGTTGCACACAATCTGCACTCTACCAGCTGGGCTATAAGGAAGAATATTGTAAGGTCCAAGAGCTCTGGGGCTTTCTGGCTGGGTGTGACAGTTCCCAGGTTCTTTTAGGCCATCCTACCAGAGCTCACTTACACTGTTACTTTATCTTAATACCTGTGTCAGCAAAAAACCAGCTGTCAGGCTGAATTTATTCAAAACTGTGTTCCCTGACACAGAATCACAGTTCAGGTTGGAAAGGACCTCTGGAAACCACCCAGCTCAACCTGCTCAAAGCAGTGTCAGAGGAAGCAGATCAGGACCAGCTTTTTGGGTATCTTCTCTGGGAGGGAAACTGTCTGTGCAATCTGTTCCAGAGTCTGCCCATCCAACAGTAAATCTGGTGTTCACAGTACTCAAATATTATGTGCATCTTAAAGATGTGCATCTCAAAGATGTGCATCTTAAGGCAAGACAAGGTATTAAGATGTCTGTTCACAAGCTGACCCATGGTGAGGTGTGCACGCCAGGAGAGGAACAGCTTACAAGATCAGAGCACTTTCCTGCAAGTTTCAGTTGTCCTTTTCTGCTGCAAAAGAACCATCAGGGAACAGTTTTTGTAGCAGCTTCTATGGATGGCAACTCCTGTTCTAAATTTTTTTTTTTAATCTATGAAGTAGAGGGAGCAGTTGAGACAATGCATTTTATTAAACTAAGTCCTAGAGAAACAAAGCAGGAAGAGCCTGACCCAAAACCAGGAAAGACATTAAAATTCAAGAATGATCTCTGCCAGGATCACAGAGATTTTAACTTAGAAATGAGAATAGATTTGTGTAACTAAAAATTACTTTATCAAGATTTATGTTACGATTTGTAAGTCTCTCGCAGTATTTCTACATAGGCCTTCGGATTTGTAAATCTATTACAGGATTTGCAATTCAACTTTTCATCTCACAAAGCAAAGGAGAGATGTACCTAAATCCTGTCTTAAAGCACTGATTCCTAAATCAGGGCTTCAGAGTTCACAATTACAGGTTCACAATTGGGTAAATCAAAAGATAAACCCAGACTCCAGAAACACAGATGTGCTTTGTTTAAGATGAAATTGCCAGAAACTCAAAAAATAAAACTGAAGCTGTAATTTCTGGAAAACATTGCTGACCAGACTATTAGAGATGCCGAAGTCCTTTCAGCATAGCTCTTTACCAGGCTTTGGTGTGTTGTATTAAAAAACAAAAATTACATTAAAAAAGTGTAAGTGATGCCTAGCAGTTATGACACCTGCTTAAAATCCATGCATGCCCTCCTCGTTTGTGTTCTGTTTTGGAATTTATTTATTTTTTTAATTTCTGTATTAGACAGCAGTCAAGCTGCAATTTTAGGCAGGAGACTTCCTCCAGTATCTTGATGCTCAGGAGGTAATACTTTCCCTCCAAAACCAGAAAAATAATATGAAAAAAGAGGTAAGAGCATCTAACAACCTAAGATGACTCCAAAGTAAAATCAATCAAACACAGTGATAGTTATTTAGTACCTATATTTTTTGGAACCACTGAATTTCATGCCATCGACCCCATCCCTTAAAAAAACAGAACAAAACACACAAACAAAAAGAATATTCTATGAAATGACCTAGAAAACATTTATACAACTCTCCTTACGTGAATCACCTGATGTTAACACAAGACATCTTCCACTCGTGCTATCTTTGCAAAGCCTGAACTCTTTTTCAGGGGAACTTTTAGAGACATTCCTCAAGAAGATCTATGTCAGGTGTTTTATGTCATTTTTCAGTGGATTAGCAGCATGTTCCACTGCTGGCCCAGAGAAACACTTTGCCTCTTAGCAGCAAAACTCAAAGACATATCTAACACAGCAGTTTTGGGAGGGAGCAGAGTAACCAAGAAGGGAATTCATTCTTCGTTTTACCTCACCTTTACACCTAATTTACTACCACAGTAAGGAAAATGGATTTTATACCATGAAAAAATTACTTTTGCCCAAGTTGTAACTGCAAAAGGCTTGGCAATGTGTGGTTCAGTTCTTCCAGAGTATGCAAAATGCAGCTGAAAATCCCTTGCAGTCATGGATTAAACTAGGCTTGGCAGAAATCATTCAATGATCTAGCTGAAAGACCACTGATGCTTGGAAATCAAGAAAAAAATCCCCTCAAAAACTTAGGCATTTTAAAACATGAGTAAGCCAGCTGTTCTAAAATTAGTCTCTTTGTTATGAGCATTATGCCAGAAAGGAATAGACTGTCACCACGTGTCAGCTTTAGCTGACATCTGCTAGAAGAAAAAAAAATTCCCTCCAACTTAGGCAGCACAAGCTGGCTAATTTGTTCATTATATATTTTGTAAAGGATGGTCCCTATAGCAGAATATTTTAAATTAATATGCAAATCATTATATTATTATTCAAAAAGATCTATGACTTCAACAAGGTTTTAAATAACCCAAGGGACTTCATGCTTTTTTTTTGTTTCATTAACTCAATAGACCCACCTGTCAGCCATGTAAAATTACTATATAAGAAGTATTGGAAGGTACACACACTTTGTGCAAATGCTTTTCTTAATTGAAACCAAAACAGTTCTCAAAGTTTCACAGGTTTATCAAAATCATTCTCATTATCTGGTTTTACACATCTAAATCATGTCAGAAAAACAACACACTCTGCTAACAGTTTCTCACTTGGCACTGTACCCATCCCACAGCAAATACTGACTGGCACCACTGCTCACAGGATAATCCAAGAGCACCTAAGAAACCAGTGTGATGAACTGTGACTGCCTCCTTGCCAGAGATGTTCTCACTTTTATGAAAGTCTCTTGTATTGCACAGCTGGCCCTTGGCCATCTCTGAGTGGTTTTTTCCCCAGCACTATCCCCTTCCCAAAATGAAGCTCCACGTTTTCACAGAGCAAACACCAGAGCACTTTAAATTGTTTCTGTAGAGGAAAGGAAAGAAGACATTTGTATCAAACCTGATGCAGTCTCTTACAGAAAGGAGTCTTGCACTTTGTACCAGCAACAGCAGATTCATCTAAAGCCCCTTAAGTGTGAAGTGCCCACACCTCCAGTTATGCTGAGTGAACTTCAGGAACTTGTCTATACACTGGTTCACAACATCACACCTACAGACCATCCATGCAGAAGAAGCTCCACTCCTCCATGGATCACCACTGGACATGATTCCTCACTTCTTCCCCACCCAGATGAATTTTCCACGGCTGCATTCTGCCACACCTAAGAACCTTCATCACCCAAACTGCAGCAAGGGCAGCTTCTGACACTGAGCAGCAAGAATGGGTGAAACTAAGAGAGGAACCTAGAGAGCAACTTAGGGCTGAAGAGAGAACTAGCCAGAAGAAAAGTTCACTCATCAGGGCAAGCCCTGCTGGCCTGGGAACCCTGAGTGATGAGGGAGCTCCTGGATGTCACACTGAGGCCATAAAGAGCTTAGAAAGTTCTTGGTGATGGGAAGAGATTCATGAGGCCACGATGAATGCACATACCACTTCTACCACCTCTGAGGAGGTGGAGCTGGGATCAGCCATGCAGGAGTCACTTTCAGGATGGCAGAGCAAATAATCTTGGAAATAATTTGCAAACATATGAAGGACAAGAAGATGGCTGGGAGTGGTAGGAAGCTGACTAATGGAATTTGACTCACAGGGAGAATCTGAGAGACACAGCATTCACTCTTGAACAAAGAAGACTTGCGGAGAATCTTATCAATGTGTGCAAATAATTGATGGGGGTGTGGAAGACTGGAGCCAGATTGTTCCCCAGTGGTGCTTAAGGAATGGAAGAGGGGCAGCAGGGCCAAAATGAAATACAGGAAATTTCCCTTAACATTAAAAAAAACCAAACTTTTTTATGGTGACAGTAATCAAGGACTCCAAGAGGTTGTACATGTGCTTAGAGATGCTCAAAACCCAACTGGAAAATGACCCAGGAAACTTAGCTCTAGGTGAGTCTGCTTTGAGCAGGTGGCAGGTCCTTCAGGGATCTCCTCAGGTCCCTTTTCAAGCTCAAGTATTGTGCAATTCTCTTCTCCTGTGACCCCTGTACTGACATCAGGGTCAGGGACATCCCAGGCACTCTGTGATCCACCACATCCTGGAGCACACTGAAATCAACCCCTTCCTCTTTCCCACCCACATCATCTCTTCCCAGTTCCCCTGGGCAGAGAGTTTTTCTGTGTCACAAAGAAAAACATTGCAAGTCTAAAACAAACAAACACAACAAAACAAAAACAAACAAACAAAAAACCCCCCACCAACAAAAAAAAAACCCAAAAAACCCAACAAAACAATCTTTGAAAAGTACAAGCAAAATGCTTTGGAAAATTGGCCAAACCCAAACTGCAGTGAATTACTGATGTCTTTTAGAGCTCTGCAGATGAATACTCTATAATATGATAGTGCTCGTTTGTGCAACGATGAAATATTTTCCATATCTCCATTTCAAGATGATTAGGTTTTCTTTTGGGTGAGTTCCTACCTGTCTGAAAGTAGGAAGGGGTGCTATTATCTTTTTTATGCAGCTGCTGGATATAGTAAAGCAGTGGGCTGGAACAGAGATCAAGTCAAGTTAAAGATAGTTTGGTTTAGTCTGGCTTTCGGTATTCAAACAGCACTAGAAAAAAAAAATTCAATTATAAAACTAATTATATCTTTAATTGCTTAAACAGTCAGTCAGCTGACTTTATGGTGCTCTTGCTGCTGTGCAGGTGTACTTGCAGGTGTTGACTGCAACATGTAAAAAAGTTACATTGTGGTATCCCAACTTCAGCACAGCTCTGGGAGGGTAAAATACCACGGTAATAGAGACACTTATAAATGTATGAGAAAGACAGGCAAGCTTTATAAGGAAGCAAAATTCCATTTATATATACATATATATACGTGTGTATACACACACACGTATATATATATATATAAAAAATCTGCTTTATCTTCCTGTCAGGGATATCTACTCTGGTACTGACATTTTTCCCTTTTGGACAGAATTATGGTTGAATCTGACCAGAGTTTGCACTTTGAGACAGGCATGTTTCTTGCAATTACAGCACCAATAATAATTATGTATAGATAATAACTTACCAGAAATGCCTGTCTTTTTCTCTGACACATCATCTTAGCAGCATGCTTGAATAAAACACATTCCTCTCCAAAAACTTGCTTTGTACATACAAAATCAATTAGATTTTCACAACTGTGAATTGGGTCCAAAATGTTCAAATTGTTCAAGCACATAACTCTTTTACCTCTTCCCTATATTTTATCAGATTTTACACAGAAAAATTCAGTTTAAAAAAAAAAACAAAAACAAAAACAGAAATTAATGTCTGTTTAAAGTCTCCTTTATGTGTACAATACCAAATTAACACTTAATAAACCACTAAATGCAGCCCAAATGCACAAAAACATTTTGCCACCCAGCATTTCTTTTAATTGAACTTAACCTTTCATTGCAAAATTAACACTCAGTTTTAAATCTACACTGTCTTAAGAGTCTTATTTAGAGGGAATCTTAAATTCTGACAAATACAATTTTTTAGAATGTATAGTATATCACCTGCAATGGAAGAAGGTGGTAATTAGACTCATATCTATTAGAAAATTATTAGGAAAAATAGGCATAGCACACTGAGGTTGTTCTACTATATTACTACAATCAGAGTTTTGCAGCCTACAAAACCAAAAAAAAACCCACAATAATGCCAGAGAAAGATGTCAAATAGCAAAGAACTGGCCACAGAGCACGTGGTGCATAAAAAGGAGCCTTCCATCCCAAATTTATGCAAAGACACCTGATTTCAACCAGACTCTGCAGGGGCAGATTCCAAGACACCAGCTGGGCTGACGGCCACGCCGTGATGTTTGCTGCTCTGTGAGCACACAATAAATCAGCTCACTTGCACAAATTATGCTGGGCTGAAGGATGTCAGTACAGCTATGGCAGGATTCACTCCAGTTCATGGCTGCACTAAAGATTTAAATAGTCTGCATTCACTTTTGAGTTGGGTAGCTTCAAAAGTCTAATCTGGACTCCATTTAAAATGTTATTTTTGCTGGATGAGAGAAAAAGCAGCTTCACTGGAAAACATTCTGTAGTGAGTCACAGCTGTTTAGTAGTAGTTTGAAACTCTGAAATGTCGAAAACATTGAGAAGTCCTCTGCAACTTGTAAGCCATCAGGAAGAATTTAGTCATTATGTTTTCCACTGAGCTAATTTTGCAGCATAGGAAGTGCTGATTTGTTGTTTTCAAATAATCTGGTCTTCATCACTTGTACATTCCATTTCTCCTATAAATTCAATTTTTTTTNTCCAAAAATCTCAGAGCATGTAATTTGATACTTACATAGAAACTTAGTTACTCTAATATCTCCTGAAAAATCTCAAAAGGCAGATCATGGATTTAGACACCTCTTGAACCATTAGTGCTGCAGATCTTATTGAAAATCTGCTGAAATTATTACTTATTGCATTCAGTATTCAAAGGCCACTATTTCCCAAAGATTGCATTAGCACTGATTTTTGTTCATACAGAAAATAACACAATGTATCAGACAGAGCAGTGTAGCTGGTCTGATAAACTCTCTGCGTTTTCTATGGCAACCACTGAAATTGTGTCGTAAGCCCAAAATGAAATGATCAAGAGTACATGTAAATATGCATACACACCCCTAAATTGTAATATCAGACTTCAGCTTTTCTTTCTCCTCAGCTTCAGTCTGTCCTCAAGGAAAATCAAAGCACAGTGCACAGAAGCCTGACTGTAGGCAGTCATTTTACAAAAAATTATATTTGTATTTCATTTATCTGATGTTTTTAGCGGAAAGCAAACAAATTTTGAAAAAGGAAAGAAAAAACTTATTCCCAGAATCATTTCCCCAGCCACACAGGCAAGCACAGAAAATATATTCTTGTGACCATGTTTTGTTCTCAAAAACAACAGACAAACCAGGGCTGAGGACATCTTGTAAAAAGTCATGATGATTTATAACAAACCATTTTAGAACATATGTTGCATATGCATGGTTAAAACCATTACACAACGTTGTATTTTCCAGCTAACTTCTGCTCAGCTGCTGGCTTCAGAGGAGTAAAATATCATCAAGTGAAGGACAGAAAGGACAAACTCAGACATCAGGCAGGGCACACCTAAACCTGCAGAATCACAGGGCTGACTGAAAAATAAACAGGCACACGCTTCCATCCCAGCAAGTGCCTACTTACCCACACTCCAAGAAGTGGCAGCAGTTCCCCGTGGCTGCTATAGAAGAACTGGATAAGATTAATTAAAGAATTTATACATTTCTAAAGAGGTAAATGCCAAGGGGTTTTTTATGCATATTGGGTGTTTAAATTTTGTGGAACTGAGTGTGGTGAGTAAACCTTGGCCAGCTTCCAGACCCTACCAGCCTCTCATTATCCCTATTCCACAAGGCAAGAGGAGAGAAGATGGAAAAGATCATTGATCAGAGTAAAGACAGAGAAATCACTTATCAATTACCACCATGGGCAAAACAGTGTCAGCAGCTGCCAGTTAAAATCGATTGGGATAGTGAGAAGCAAACCCAAAAAGATAAGGACAGCACCGTAACCCTACCCTTTTCCAGGCTCAGTTTCAGCCCCCTGCCTGTCCAGCAACCTTGTCCCTTCTTAAATGCACTTTCAGAGGCATCACTGACTTTGCTGATGGTCTCAGCTGTGGCCTGCAGTGGATCAAACCCATAACAATTCCTTGTCTTCCTTGTCCCTTCCTCTGAAATCAAATCCTACCAGCAATGCCTGAGGAATGCTCGTGTCAATCCTTCTGTCTGAATAATCCTCACAATGCTGCCCTGTGCCACTGATTTATCACCCACATTCCTGTAATATGGCTCACATGACCAGCTGTTAACCACAACCTGAACCCCTTTTACCTACTGTTATAACCTCTGTATAGCAACTCCCTAAAACAACATTACACTTCAAACTCCAGCTGATACCATAAGATTGTATTTTACAGCTGTTATATTTCAGCATTTTTAAGCTCACAGTATTTTCTATGATGCCATCTAAACTCCTCATGAAATAACTTCTATCCCCCCCCTCTGCACAGACAGAGGTTCTATTATGAGGCACCTTATCTCGTGGGCAGGGTTCTTAGTGCTTATCACAACGCCACTTTTCTATTTACATAGTAGGATTGACAAACAGATTCTATCCATATTTTTGTTTACTGAGCCATTTCCTGTGTGGAAACAAATTTGATTTGAAACAGCTCTGAAGTCTAGCGATGGAGAAATCTAATATGTGTCTGCCATACAAAGGTGGGTGAAAGGAAGTGCAGCAGTCAAAAAGTCAAAATGGAAACAGAAAAGTAGATGGGGAAGGCACGCAAGTTTTACACTATTCTTCCAAACTTTATTTTCAAGACAATTTTTGCCACGCAAGTCTCTTATTTCCTCATCAAGCTCCTTAATCCTGCATGATTACTTCCTTGAGTTCCACCCCTTGGATCTATTTCATTTCAAATGCAGGAACACTGAAGAAAGATTTCTAAAAAAGAAGGACACTAGTCTATGGCAGTCAGAATCACAAAGACAGAAATGATGCTCACACAAAGGCTCCTATGATTGTTTCAGCACTGATATGACTTAGGATTGGAAGAGTCTCAAGAACAGAAGAATTAAATTATGAAACAGAGCTGCAGAAACTTTCGCATGAGTGCTGTTCACTTCCCCTTCTCATCACTACTTTTTTCCCCTTTGTTAAACAGAGATCAATAAAATCATTCTACTCGTAGGTAGCTGGCATCTCCAACCCATCCTCAAGCTATTTCTATACATTCAAGATGATTCATATGCAGAACTGCAGCATTTTATCTTCATGAAACAGAAAATGTGAGCTGAAACCTCATGAGAACTCCAAAATTCTCTCTGAACTATTACATAAATCCCATTTTAAAATGTTGTCAACTTTGAGAAAAGATCTGTAAATTATACCATTTCCTGAAGACTTTTTTTTTTTCCCCAGGAAAAAACTGAAGCATTCCACTACTCTGATACCACTGAGAAATTTGTTTTCAGACTAGAAGAACATGAGAAACAAAGGCAGCAGCACGAGTATCCAAGTTCCCTACCTTTTATTCACCAAGCACCACACTAACTTTGGATCACACATCTCACCAGGAATCTCCCAGTAAAAGGGAGAATGCTGGTAGGAGCAAGCCTGGAGACTGTGATAGTAACAGTTCTTCTGGCAAAGTGCGAAGTGCAGATGGTGTCAAAGATATGCCAATAACTTAAGCAGGAGCTTCCAATAAAATCTCTTGTAGTGCTTATTACACTCTGTGAATCAAAGTGAAAGGGGCAGCCCGGGCTCTCTGGCTCTTTTATCCCACACAGAGGCAGTTTAACTACTGTACATCCAAGTGCATCCCCCAGGGAAAAGCCTGCACTCCAGAGGAATTTCTGTCTGTCCCAGGCAGGAGCTACCTCTAAGCAAGTCAATTCACAGCCTCCAGAGAAGCAAAATCATCATCAGAAACACAGGAATGACTTCCAGCTGATCTACCTTCAGCGACAAAAGCATAAAAAAGGGTTTTCTCAAGTATTCCTCTGAGCTCTTTCCAGCTCATCATGGCGTTCAATGATCAAAATATAAATGATCTTCAACATGATAACCTGTTCCTGCTTATGAATGTTGCTCAGAGGTTGAAAACCATAGACAAGCCACACTAAGGCTCCTACCAGAAACCAGCAATGCACTTGTAACACCATTGTCTATATAATTAAGCCTCTCTTTCCCAAACTGGAGACTGGAATGCACACTGCAGATGAGATCATTTACTGACAGAAAACTAACACATAAGGTTTAAACACTGAAGTGGCATCTTCATGTTGGTGTATCTGTTTTAATTAGCTTTACTTTTCATGTAGGGTAAATAAAACATTAAGGAGTCAGCCAGACAGAGACACCACAAACTGTTTTTCAAATAGCTCCATGAAATGAGCAAGAATAAAGCTTGAAGAGTGTTATATTTACCTCTGTAGCTCCCAGGGCACTTTTAAGAACACTGGGTCAGGTACACTGAGACACTGAGAAAATGTGCAATTTCTTTCCCACTGAGCTGTCAAGGCATTCATGCTGTGAATAGCTAACACCCTTCTTTGACAACCAGGCAAATATTTCTATTTTCTGCCATTCTAGGCATGACGTATCTCCACGTTGCCTCAGTTGATTTAGTGCCAATTCAAGTCAAACTTTAGATGCCTGAGCCAGTAGCCGGACAAAATATTCTTGATGAAGCCTCGCCACAAGCCCATAGACTGCTGCTTAATACATTTCCAAATAGTTAGATAGTAAAAAGGGCTGTAAAGCTGAAAAAGCTGCAGAGAAGCAGAACACACATTCACCAAACTGCCAGAATGGAGATTTAAGTGGCACATCCAAGTCAAATATGCTGCTGCTTCTCTTTATTGCTAACATTGCTTCAAAAGAACCCCACGTAAAATTATGTAAAACTATGTTGTTCCTTGAGATTATATTGTTCCTTGAAATCAATTCTGTATTTCCCATCTTTCAAAAATACATGTATTTAAAGAAGCATAATTAATTTCCAGGTCTATCTGGGCAAGGCTAAATGAACACATCCTATCCAAGTGATGGTAGCATCCAGACACTATAAACATTATTTTTTCTTAATACTTTAAAAATATAAATATCTAGTTACATTTCACTTGCACTTACTGACCTAAAGTTTTTATTTCTGATACTATGAAAGAGGAAGACAGAATGAAAGGAATAATTCTTTCAGTGGGGACAGATTCTGTGGAAAATGCTCCGAAATCACTGGATCAGTACAGTCTGGGGTTTTGTTCATGGGATAAGAATAAGCAGGTAGTAATAATGGTTCGGTGTGTGAATACTCAAATGCAAAACACAATAAACTATTGAGAGTGCAGACTTTGTGCCAAGAGTTTAAAGCACTTTTGACACTGGATTCCATCCTTTAAGCCATGCTGCATTACACTGTGCCTCCTTACTCAGAGCCTCTATTTCCAGCAGGATTTGGTTCAGTGTTTTAACTCCCATACTTGCAGTCTACAGAGAATTAAAATGCACATGAAGTGGCTAAGCCCTGAGCAGTACTTACCAATACTGGCATAACCAGGCGTGGATGGATCTCCCCCGCTGTTCAAGGAGACCATGAAAGCTTTATCAGCAAGGTCTGCAGTCTTTGGTAAGTCACAAGGATCAGTGTAAAGGAGAACACCACCAAACCCTGCATCTTCCAGCAGGGAAAGCTGAGGGAAAAAAGCAGCACAGGTGACCATTAACAACAACAGTGTCAGAACACATCGATATTTTTTTAAATACTGCTGAGGCAGAGGCTCTCCCATGCACCAGGTTCTCACCACAGATTGCTCTGTACCAAGCTGCACTGCCAAAGTGCTTGTAGCACCTTAACAGGTCTTCCCACGAGATAAACACCACCCTGAAAATGCCTTAGTTTTGAAAATAATGTCACTAAAACATCTTGAGTTGACCTTCCCTATTTTCCATGTTACTGTCTGTAAGATGTTCTTGCTTAGCTAACCTCTTCAAGCACATACTGAGTGTTTGCCTACACTAGCATCAGCCTTCCATAGGATTTCTGGACACTCTTCAGTTAAGAACTAAAACAGGAGTTCATAGAACATTAAAGAAAAATTAAATTAAAACCTCCAATTTATTTTACCCAAATGTTTGGATCTGCCTCCTGTCAGATAAACAGCTTTTATTTTGTCTCATTAGAACATCAAAGCTTGAGTTTCCAAAAATCCACAGAATCTGGGCCGGAATATCAGGCAAACTTCTCCAAAGTCAAGGACAAAAGCAGCCAACCTGCAACCATAACCTGCAGGAGCTTTTTTGACTGAAAAACCTCAGGTTTTTGTGGGTTTTTTGTTTTGTGTTTTTTTTTCATAGAGAACTGAAAAATAAGGGGATTTCATTTTGAACCGGACAAAATCCAACTGCGAAGTGGCAAATACTCCCATGAAATGAGATGACCTTTCAGCGTACTGCTCTGCATATTTGGAATTGACTGAAGACTACTCACTGATACAAAGCTATATTAATTTTTCAGACAGAAGTAATTCAGGTATTTAAGGATTATCTGACTATTCACTGAGCTGCTCTACTGACGACTTCCCAAACATCTCCAAATGGCCTGAAGAATGACTGCAGGTATATGATGTTTCTACACAACTCTGGTTTCACAGGAACCTGAGAATTTTTACTAAGCCTCTGTTTCTCAGTTCAATTGTCCTCCTCCATCTATATTTTACAACCTTCGTTTGTTTCCTGTGTATGTATATAATTTTCAATTTATCTCCTAGCTGCTGGTATTAAGGAATGTTTATGCACAGTTCTTTGTGGCTTTACAAGTATGTAAATTACATGAATATAAGGCATTCAGCTTGAGCCTCATAAGCATTTGGTGTTCAGCTCTGCTTTACTCAACAGCTAAGAAAGAAAAATATAAAAATAGCAGCCTACTATTTGCAATATTATAAAAATAGCAAACTACTATTTGCCATTTCTGTAAGTAAATATATCCAATATTGCAATTTGCTATTGAACTCATCTGAATTCAGATAAGCAGATTGAACCTGTGAGTTACTCAATCCTGCCTATCTTACTCAAACAAGCAATCCACAGATAAAAAGGGAGCCTTTGAGAGAGCTCTAGTGAGATGAATAGGAGAGTGAGAGAAGGTGATTAGCTCAGATGCTTAAAAATACATTACAGACCTTCAATGTAATGCAGGAATAGGGAATTCCCAAATGGTAGGTTCAGTTATTATTGTTTTGTTCTGTTTTCAATTCATGTTCGTATTCAGATATTCAGACAGGATTTGATTGCACAAAAAAACAGGGTGGGAGAACTAGGGACACATCATAGCTAAATGATGTAACAGGCAGGATTTAAAATAACAATTTTCCTGCCTCCATATCCAGTATCTTTTTTTTATTAATCCCTGGTTTAAATATTAGTACACAAAACAGGAAATACAGATGCCTTTTTTTTTTTAAGAGAGTTTTGAAAACTTTGTACTTAAAAAAAAAATCACTGTTAAATCTCTCAGTTTCAGTGAGAGAAAGTAACTACACGTCTGTTATTCACAAAGTGCAGCAACCACTGCTGCCATGGCTACAATCTCTAGTAAGGAGTTGTGTCACACATGTGAAATTACAAAACAGCTTTCAGATTTCAGCTATAATTGCTGCTTTTTAACTTTACAACAGTGACAGCACAACTATATCAACAATAAATGTGCATTGTTGATTCCATTTTCTTCTTAAATTCGTCAACACTTTGCCAGCCGTAAATTGTCCAAGCACAAAGAAGCCAAAGAAGGTTCTGCATATTTTTTTACAAAGCAGAAGATTGTAGATTAATTCCTTCAGGTAAACCAGTGCACATCTATTCAAATGAATGGATTATTTCAGATTGCAAACCCATCCAAACAGCAAAATCTGCTCCTTATGATTTAGGATACACGTGTTGTCCCTCTCCTGAAGCCATAAACATTTCAGAACAAACTGGAAATAGCAGAACCCTTGAAAACAGACGCCAGAGCCCTCTGCTAACCCTTTAGTTATTTATGGCTGCCTAAGTCCTCAGTTTTTAGAGTTACCTTAAAAAACGTGACTGTTTCAATTCAGTATATTAAATCACCCCATAAAACATTCTGGACTCAATTTAATCTAATATGAGACACTTGCTGCTTTATCAAAGGCTCTGTCGTGTACCTGGGGACAGATTACCCTTGTAAACTCTACACACCACCAGGCACCATTAAATTGCCTTTTAAAGATGATATGGCTGAAGCAGAGGAAAGACAGATTGCAACAGTCTGTAGAACTTAGTTTGGCTCCAAGGGGAAAACTCAAAGCTGCTTCTGTGTTTTAACTGCGCCGTCTCTGAGATGTGGCAGAGGAAACATTCACCTTTTGCACTGACACACAGGTAACAGAGACCAGCTCTCTGCTCCACATTTCAGACAAGCTTTACTGTGGGACTTTGGCTGCTGGCAGGTATTGGGTCCAAAATAAGCAAGCTAAGCATGAGGAGAAAGACTATTTGCTGAGGAGAAAGAAAAGAAGCAACAAGGGCCACCACCTTTCATAGTTGGCTTTAATGTGTTTTAGCACACCTGAGGCCAGTGTGCACCTGAATTAACACTTAATTGGGGGTTATAATTATATTAATGACCTGAACACAGAACAAACCTACCAAAGAGAACAGACTGCAGCCTTTGTGAATCTTCAGCATGATGCCTAAGAGCTGCTCATCAATGCCTGGTGATAAGCAGGGAAGAAATGCAGCAGGTACTGGCCTCAGGCTCTATTTGTTATCTTCCACCTGAGAGCCAAGTCTGACTCTCTGAGGAGACTGAAGAGACCCTAGGTCTCTTCTTCTCAGCTGAGACCATCCTCACACCTTGTAAGCACCAAACAGCACAAAACCAACCAGGTAATCAGCCTTCATTATTTTCCAGGGACTACTCTGGACTGGTTACCTGCTAACCCCAGAGGCTCAGAAAATTAAAAACACGCACACTGAGGCATGGAGCTGCTCCAGCAGCACCCTTGCTTTCCAGCTGAAAATAAAGCATGACTGAGGCAGCACTACTCTGATGTTCTGTGCAGGGGAGCCACATCTGGGGTTGAGTTTAAGCTGTCATTTCATGGGCAGAGAGCAGAAAATCACATCACGCTTTGGTCTCACCTGGATTACAGCAACTACAAGTGCAGAGACAGCTAAGAGAGGGTTTCCTACACTATTCTCTCACTGCATCTGAACAGCTGAGATCCTGTTTCCAGAACCTCTGATCCAGCAAGACCCTAATGTTTAAAGATAATGAAATAAGCATGGCACCTTTTCCCACCCTTTTTTCGATTCCCAGCAACGGTTCTGCTTACAGATAATTTAGAAAGTAGCAATGCATGCTCAGCCAACAAGGGGCATCACAACACAGTGTATTCCTAACAGTGATGGTTAACAATGCTTATGAATGCACCAAGAAAAAAAGAAGAAAAAAAAAAATGATGCAAGTAACTGTGGATTATATCAACCTACTAATTGCATATTAAAATAGCTTCTCATTATTAGCAATTCTTCTCACTGTATTTGCAAATGGTTCCAAAGTATGGACAAGCCTTCTGAGAACCCACTGTACAGACAGTTCTCCCCCTCACAGTGTTTACAGTATCAGCAGTGCAGCTTGTGCTTTATGAGGTACAACACCAGCCCTATTACTGACAAATACTGCCTAAGTCCACTTTCTAAGCTTGTCCATTTATGTGTCCTGATCCACAGAAATGACTGAGCCACTGATTAGCTGGCACAGAAAACTTCTTTCACAGGAGGAAGTATCTCAGTATATTCCCTGCAAGTTTAATGAAAATGATATTGAGCAGACAAGAGGCAGATGCTGCTAATACACAACTGAGAAGGCATTAATAAAAACTGAAGGGCTTACTCCTTAATGGAAGGGGGAAAAAACATGGGAGAAATCAAGAGATAAAGTGACAGATGTAAAGGAATACAGAAACTTGGCCACAGAGTAGACACCACAAAATCCAGCCTCAAGAAACAGAGCTATGAAAAACCTGTTCACTAATCCATGGAACAACCTGTTCTTTTATTGACTGATACATTATTTAAGATAAAGCAGCTCAGTACAAGCTACATTGGCTTACAATTCTATACAGCAAGTGACTTTGCCATCGTGGAAGGTTCCATTCTTACTCAAAACAAGCAGCACTAACAGTGTGTCTGGAAAACTTGATTTAAAACACAGCAACTGCCAAGGAAATTCCACCACTTGTAGAGAGATTTTCAAATCAAATTTTAACGCTGGACAAAACAAAAATGATCCAGATCTCTTAATTTTACCATAGGTTCCCTAACTTATGTTACCAGGTCAATAAAAATCTAGTGGCATTTTCTCATTTGATCTAATTCTGCTTTAAACTCTGTTACATAAGGCTTTAGACTTTCAACCCTTAGATAACAGTAAACAAAACAATATAAATTAGCTGCACAACAGTATTTAAGAGTTCTGTCTCGTTATGTATCATGCACTATGCTAATATATTTTAAAAGTTTACCTTTCAAAAAGCCCTTGAAGCACACCTTGGTGTCTGAAGTCAAAAGTACCTCAAAATGTAGTTCTCATCTTCAGAAATGATTTCTGTGAATGGATTTCACACTATTGAAAGTGCATCCTCCCTCCTCTACACAGATAATCACACTAACAGATAATATTAGGCTGCTCATTGAAACTTCTGAGCTTTCTGAAGGTTTTTCTGTATCAAAAATAGGTCTGTGTCTGACAAAGTAACAACACTAAATAAAGAGAGAACATGCTTTAGCTACAAGTACTTACAGAGTCTTAAGGAGATTTTTTAACATTTAAAAAGGCAGTTTACACTACTTAAATCTCCTTAAAGCTGCACACAAAATTGCAAAAATTGTATTTTACACAATGACTGCCTTATTGTTAATGGCATCACAGGTCATTAGACAACAAAGGCCTTTAAGTGTCAGCTACTGACAGCAAAGTTAATTTGGGATCATGTTGTTATTCTAACATACAACCTCCTCCATGTACCTTCAGGCCAAAACTCTTCCTAAAAGCAGATTCACAATCTTGCTGTTATTACAAGTCCATCCAGTGCTAACAAAGACAAACATGGACATAACATATTCATAAAAAACCCCCCCAATATCCTATTTATATGTTGTCTTTATATAATTGTGATCCCCTTTTCTCTGTCCCTTCCAGGTAAACCTCACAAAAATGCATGCAAAATTTCATATTCAAAGCCATCATACATATAGAGCATGGAAACAAAAATAAAAACTAATTAGTAAAAAATTTGTACATCAAAACTATATGAAAAATATATGTACCTAATACATATTATTCTTTGAAAAATCAAATGTAATACTTTTTTAAACAAAAATCTCCTATTGTCATAATACTTCAGTGCAATGATCAGCCTTAATCAGACAAATAACACTAATCAAGTTTTAACTGCTGCATTTTTCAATTCATAGTGCAATGTGCAAAAGACACGGTTCATTAATCTGAGACACAGCTTTACTGGACAGGTTAACAGTTATTAATTATTCCTTTCTACTGAAGTCCCAATTAAAATCATGATGCTCTGAAAGGCTCTTCCATCTCATTTGACTATTTGGCAGTACATAAAATTATGAAGCAAGAGCAAAAGTACATTTAAACTGTTAGAAGATCTCACTGACACAATATCTTTTTATTTCTGTAGCAGATTGGGTAGAAAAGCAAGATTTAGATGCTGCAGGTACCATTAGATGCTGCTATCCTCTCAATTACCTGTTGTAATACAGAGCATTTGGAAGGGGCTTGGTAACACAAACAAAACTCAAGGTGGGAAAAAAAGGACTCAAATACACATATCTTCATTTATATACCACTCTTACAAATTTTAGCAAGATTTTAACAAACTAAGCTTTGGTTTCACCTTGTACTGTTAACACTGCACTTGATGTTTAATCATGCTCCAGAGATTCCCCATCACAAAGACTGAAGGTTGTACAAAGGAATTTGGTGACAAAACTCTGTCTGAAGAGGTTTTGGCTTTTGCTGACCAACCCTCAAGGTGTTGTGCCAAGGCTGTACAAGGGATGGAGGAAGCAGCCAGTTTAATGGGGATCATGAAAAGAGCCACATCTTTCCTTTCCAGCTCAGACACTGTCCTTGCCTGAAGAATGGCATCATTGTTACATGGAACAAACAGGGCTGGGAAAGGGAACCAGCTGCATAAAACTTCAAACAGCTATAAATGCATACACAGTTGTCTCATAAATGTCAGTCCATTGCCATAAAGGTCTTAGAAGGGGGAAAACATATTGCAATGGAATTTATCAAACTATTCCTGCCATAGAGTGACATATATAGGAACAATACAAAATCAAAGAGTTGCTCTGTACCATGGCAAGACCTTAAGACTTTGATGTAGTTACTACCAGAGAAATGATAACATCAAGTGCATTTATTTGTGGAAAGAATCTGACGAGCATATCTAAGATTCTTAAGACATTTTCTGCAATCACTTTTCAAACTATACATAATATTCAATTTTCAAAATTTTCCCCTTTTTTATCTCTAGAAAATTATTTCTAGGGAAGAGAGAGTCTCCTTTTTGTAGTTCTTGGATGTCCTACAGAACATGGGAAGAAAAGCAGAAGGGAAAGGTAAGAAACTTTAGGATGTTACTCACAAAAATCTCCCCTTGAGCGATGGGGCTTTATGGCAGTGATGAGTAAGAGCCTCCTTGTACATCACTTTACCATCCATTATATTTTAATTACATTCCTCTGGCAGGTAAGTGCTACCCAAGGGCAGCAGACTTCTCAATGAGCACTGGTCACAAGCTTGTTGTGTGCTGGTTTGACTGGAAATCCACACACTGGCCTCTGGACAGCTGTGGCAGTTGAGGAAAAACCTTTGGAGACCTTTCCCCCGCTGCTCTCTCTAAACCAAAAATCATCTTGGTTTAATTCTGTAATCCTTGCACAGAAAAAAAATTAACATCCTCCTCCCACATGTTGTATTAAGCTTATCAAGAACTGAATGTTCTGTCCCATACTTTTTGCTGTTTGCTGCCTGCTCGTCTTCTATACAGTTTTATCAAAGAAAAGTAATTTGTTACACATCAGCAGTTTTTAAAAATGGAATTTTTCACAATAGGATATTTGGACAATTAAACATAAGCCAGATATACTGCCAGTTCCCTGTACTAGATTTTAGCAACTTTTAATACAAATTGAGTGCATATTTTATTGCCAGATCTTGCTTACCACTGCTAAGAAATTCACAATGTTCAATCTAATTAAAAATGAAATTGAACTACAATTCCCTGGAAACAAGGGCTGATTGGACTCAATAAGCTTTACTTAATTTATTTCAGAAACAAAATATTTGAATTGCTTACAGTCCAGAAAAAAAAGCTTCATTATTTGATGAGTTTATAATACAAAGCCTTTCATATTGCTTTTGCATTCCTACATCTTCAGGAAATACTACTCACTTCTAAATAAGCATGTAGAGGAACACTGTGTGCATTGTAAGTATCATTAAATATTCAGTAAACATTAAAAAGAAACAGGCTGTAAGAATGTCCAGATGAGCAACCTCCAGAAAGCCAATAGCATTTCCCTGCTCACACTGAAACTGTTGTTTCTGATTATGTTTATGGTTATTCCAGTCTATGTTTAGACTCTATTACAGAGAGAATAAAGCTGAAGATCCATCATACAAAAAACAATTACACAAAGATATAATTATAATCTTGCTAAATCATCAAGAATAAACTGATTAGACCCTTTGTTGGATTTTATGCATTCTACCCAACTTTTAATCCAAATTCCACTGAACTGCCAACAGAGTCCCAGACCAGAGTCCAGAGTCAAATCTGCCAATGCCCCCTTACTTTCCTTTTCTTTTTTCTTTTTCTTTTTTGTTTGTTTGTTTGTTTGTTTGTTTTTGTTTTCCTACCACTGGAAAAATTAAGTAAGACCAGCAGATTTTCAAGCACTATTCCCAGCACAGGGCATGTCTCACCCAGAAAGCTGTGGTGTCAGGCTCCCCTCTCTCCCTTCTGCAGGGCACAAAAACCACAGCAGTATTCCCCTGGTGAGGTGGCTGCAGTTCCACTCTGCCAGCAGCCACTCTGCTCCCCACAAACATTTGGGGCATCTGCTCCCAACCTCAGGGGGCTTTTGGCTCTCTGCAGTCTTTTCCTTCTCACTCCTGACTCCAGCAGCAAGCTCCAGCCAGGAGACACCCCAGCCATGGTATCACAGAATGGTTTGGGTTGGGAGGGATCTTCAAGCTCAGCTCATTCTAACCCTGTTTGAAATATCAGCAAAAAAAAGGGAGAAGATGAGCAGAGAGCAAGGGAAATACCTCCTCTGTATAAAGACCCTGACTGTGTCTCATATGCAGTGTAAACTCTGATTCTCTCTACGGTCTTTTCTCAACTAAAATGTCAATATCCTTGGGGTACCTGGAATATATATTTTCCAGTACCAACACTGGAAGTTAGCAGTGTTGAAATGAAAACAGCCCAAGCCATCCTTCTGTCTCTAAGACAGAAGTGGGATTATGAATTTTCTAGCTCCAAGAGTGCAGCTGCTGTATGGATCCACCAAGGAGCAGATGCTCTCAGAACCCACGTGGCAATCAGTCAGAGATTTGCAATTAAGGCACCAATTTGCTGCCCCAAGTAATTTCATATTAACTGTTAGATTGTTAAAACATAGCTGCCTTCACTGAACCTGTGCAAAACCAATACCTAGTCACTTATTTTATTATTCTCACAATTCTTACCCAATTACTTGTACTGGAAAATTCTAGACTTTTGCTTTGGTTTTTTGCTAAGTACAAAACATAATCCCTGCTCAACTCTTTCTTGGTCTATTACATTGCATCCAGGTTCCATGCTTTTAAAAGAATGCCTTGAATGTAATATAACAGTCTCTTTTGAGATGCATAACATTGTTATGTTTTTTTAAATTTGCAGTTTATTTAATTTTATATTTCCAAGTAGAACATATAATGATATAATGTGCTATACGTAAGCCTCAGGCATATCTATATATCAGCTAGGAAAACTGAATATTATTAATTGGTTAATTAATATTTTAGCTTCATTTATGGAAAAGAGAAGTGTTTAACTACTTGGTTAGCATGCCTTTAAGTAAATCAATACTCAGAATGAACTTATTTATCTTCCTCATTAAAAAACCAGTCACAAACCAGGAGTGATAAAAGAAATGATCGTAAAGAATGTGCCCCAGTGCATAAAGTCATTTTAAGAACTATAAATATTAAAGAAGCTATTACAAACCTTAGCAATAAAAGTTCTTTATACATTATCAGCACAGATTTCTGCTCCTAAGCTCCCCTAGAAATTCCAAACCTAAAAATCAGGCTGGTCTTGATTTCGTTTCCTCACTGACATTTCAGAAACTAGGATTTTTTTATTTTTTTTTTCCCAAAAGAACTTATTCAGGAACTGTGCTACACGGGACATATCATGAGTGCATCTTTCACACTGAACATCAAGGTTTAAAGTGGAATATGTAATAAACTGAAGCACCACTTAATGGACGTCTCTGGTACAGCAGAACGGCGGGCAGTCCACACAAAAGCTACACCAGCTGAAAAAGCCAACATGTGCAGCTTTTGTGTCTTCCTGGGTCCTTTCTTTTTCGCTGCTTTCCACTCAGCACATCAGTAAAACAGAGCTCTGCCTCCTCCTGTGACCTACTAAATAGCCCATTTCACCAAAATGAAATAGTAGAAAGAGCTACATGAAGGAGGTCCAAGGTTGAAGCACTTGATGAGAACAGGGAAGGCAGCTGGATTAGTTTGGCAGTCACAAAGCACTACAAAGTCATTCATTCACCAGCAGTTAGGGGGGAAAAAAGGAGAAAAAAAAAAAGGCAACAAACCAACAACCCTCAGCTCTCTTCAGTAACACCACTCTACAATTAGTTCCAAAACATCAATCCAAAATTATGTCCTTCCCCTGTCTTAAAAAATAGAGTGAAAAATATAAAATGTGAAAAATAGGTCCAGCTTTCTGCCACTGAGATTTTTTTTTTCATGCAGTGATTAGGAAAGGAAGACCCTGATAGCAAAACAAGGTCATACCAAGGGTGGTTAAGAAAGATGTGGTAGTAAAACCCTTGCTCTGTCACTCCTCACAACCAGGTCATTGACAGCACATTATTTTTGTCTTTCTCTGACAATTTTTTGGGGAAGGAAAGGAAAGACCAAAAGAAAATGTCTTTTGAAACCTTGTACATTAAAAACACAGTTCCCTCCGATGGGCCCACTGAAAAGATTTAGCACCACTTACAGCTCCTAGAACTCCACTAAACTTTCTAAATGAGAAACAGAGTACTGCAGTTATAAGATGAATGAAAAAGAAATACAATAAAGCTCATGATCAATCAACATCTGTTACACCACTGTAACTCCTAAGACAGAACTTGCAGAAAAAGTCTTTAAAAGAATACACAACTTCACTCTGGGGGAAAAGAAAAAAAACAAACAAAAAAACCAAAAAAACTGAAAACCAACAGAAACCAAACAAACTCCAAACCAAAAGCCTCCAACCTAAAAACCCAAATAAAAGCTCCATCTCAACACTAAGTTACACTACAGGACCATGTAATGGATGGATGGTCTGATAAAGAATGAAGATGACAATCTCAGGCCCTGGTGTTTGGCCAAGGAGAGAAATCTTTAAAAAATCCGGGAATATTTCCAAGTTCAGAACGAGCATTTTTTTTCTTGCAATAGGTTTGCAAAAGAGACAGAGTGAAAAAAAACCCCACAAACAGAAATTTCTGCTCTCAGCCATTAATTTCTTCTCTTTGGAGACTGACAGTGGTGACTGATTTTGTACTTGCTGTTGCTTCTAACTAAAAAGGTGAAAAGGAAGACAGTTCAGGTTACAGAGCAAGCTCACTTTTGCATCACTTATTAATGGAAAATGCATCTCCAGCCATTCTGTCTAGAAAATTGGTGGTTACTGAAATCCTTGAACCTAAGCCTGGATTTAACTGAACCAGTTTTACACCAAACACCCTCAATGTCAATAAACCTTGATTAGTAAGAAACTCAAAGTCAGGCTTTCTGACCTTTATTTTTTGGTCTCCTCTCTCAAGCAACAAGTGACCAGATGAGAGGAAAATGCCTCAGATTGCATCAGGGAAGTTTCACTTGGATATTAGGAAAAAAATTCTTCACCAAAAGGGTCATAAAGCACTGGAAAAGGCTGCCCAGAAGTGGTGGAGCCACCATCCCTGGAGGGATTTAAAAGATGTGCAGATGTGGCACTTGGGGACATGGTTTAGTGGTGGGTCTGGCTGAGGGAACTTGAGGATCTTAAAGGTCTTCTCCCACCTAAATGATTCTGTGTATGAACCTAAGTCTCTCAGGGGATGGAAAAATAATATACACATAATTGTTATGATTCTTTTTGATGGCAAATGCTAAAGGATTAATCCTAAAATAGACAAAGTACACAGAGATAGCTAATTGTAGAAAAAGACACAATTTAAACAAACAGAGAAACTAATTAATATTCATCTTTCCAACAAGGGTCCATGCAGTTCTGTTAGAGCAGGATGACAGGGGTTTTTAAATCAAATTTACCTTTTTGAGTTTTTGCCAGCATCTACTAAACTGTCCTTTCACACAAGATTTCTGAGAATGATCTGTTCACTCCATTCCATGAAGATACTGAGTTAAAGAGGCAGCTCTGACAGTAAAACCCTCCTCTGACACAGATCAACTCTTTGCTCCCAATATGATAATCTCTGATTATTAGAAAACAACTCAAGACTTTGAAGGCTAAGAAATATTTATAGTAATTTCATCTTACAGTCATTGATGTTAAGTTCCAGGCTTACCACTTAAGATCTTTTCTGGAACAAAATAACAGAAATTTTCTAGAAAACACTCTTTTGGAGGGGCATTGTTTTATGTTGGGTTGAAGGTTTTTTTTGCTCTTCAAGCTTAATTAAAGAACAGGATTATAGTAAAGACATCTTTTTTCCCTATAAGTTACAAAAACCTTCAGAGGCTAAACAAATCATCATGTAACACACCTCGACCATGAGACACAGACTAGTCAAATTCAGGAATAAAAGTGTAAAATTTGTTTGGATGGTTTTTAAGGAGCACAATTTGTTAAGAACTCTTTACACTGTATTAATCTTGAGACCAAGAAAAAAAAAAATCTCTTTCTAATACCTTTAAAGGGTGAAGATTAATGTTTAGCATGCAGGTGGTTCCTTCAGAATTGTATCAGTTACTCTGGGCTGTTCAGATTTAGACTGAAGCTGGCATATTTTGTGTATCTTTCTTTTTTTTCCCCACCTCATAATAAATGGGAAAGCACTAGCAGAGTTTTATATACCTGCTTTCCAATGTCCAATTCTATATCAAGAAATGGTTAAGTATCTACACAGAGGACCTCATCACCAAAAGCTATTGCAGAGATAAACAGACACAGAACTGAAATACCCCATTTCACAGAACAGTCATGATTATAATTAAATTGCTCCAGACATACCCTCCACTTCAGGGAGTCAAGACACCTATGACTGCCATTTCTTGAAAAGGGATACCAGGGGGAAAAAAAAATTACTTCCTACTTTCTTTGCAATCCATCCTCTTCCCTTGAGCACAAGCCGTGCCAAGGAAGGGTATCAGGCTGACAGAGGGCATTTCTTACATGAGGTTCTCACAGTGAAAGAAAGGAGGAGAGGTTTTTCTGGTCAATAAGAACTTCTAGACAGAAGACCAAGCAGCTGATCAATCTGGGTGACCATGACAGTTCATGTTGACAGCATTTCAACAATGAAGGTGCCACGTGATGGCCGTGACCTTATTGTCATGGGGGAGTCTGACCTGATCAAACACCACCCATGGCTTCTTTTGCTGAAGGGGAATTGTTCTGTAAAATGTACTGTGCAACACGTTTAAGTATGGTTTTTATATTAAATAAAGTGAGTTTTAATGTGCTTTAGCATAAAGGGGGGTGTTTCCACATTCTTCTGGAAACCTCACTGCATCAAGTTTATCTCTTTACTGAGAAATAAAGATCTGTTGCACTAACAATCAAGCTAATTTGGATAGAAATATTAAGGTCTTTTTGAAATTAAATAACATACTTGTAGGTTTATTCTGTTTGCTAGTGAACAGAAAAAGGGAGAAATAGGCAATTTAAGTTACTCTTCCCCTGTTACCACTGCTATCACCAAGCACTGAACATTTCTGCACTGTTAGCAGGTCAAGAGCAAATCTTATTTTCTGAATTTTCTCCATGCCTTGAAATGAATTCACCTTCAAAGAAAATAAAGCACATTGATTGACAATGTCAGATTTTGTCCTTGCAACTTTCAGTGAATCTGTACAGAACACAATCAGTTCATCCAGCCAGATATACTCGCAAATAATATATCTCACAGGTATTTCATTTAAATTAGGAAGTCATTAAAGTATTACATTTTTTGTGAGATTCATTTTACATCTCCAAAGAGTTCAAGTTTTTCAGAAAAAGCACATATGGGAAACAAAAGGCATTTGCAAACAGATTCCATTGTATGTACAAACGTCACAGCAGAATAGATTCCTGTGTATGACAGTTTCACATACATTTTTTTAAATACCAGTATCTTAACCTTTCCTAATTAGCTGTTTTTTGATGAACATTACACCGAAAAGGAACAAAATTTAAATTAAATACTCTGCAATGAAAATTTCTGTACTTTTATCACATGCTGTATCACACTTCCAAACCCACTTTGCTGAGAAGAGCAAACATCATCTTTTAAAGATGCTTCCATTAATGTCAAGGTGAAGCACAGTTCAAATAAGATACCTGGACTTCTCACAGGTATTTCAAACCAAGAAAAAAAATACATTCTGAGCCACATGGGACTGCTCTTGGCAAGAAGAGGAGGCCATTTCCCAGCTCTCCTAATGCATTCCAAATGCCCTCCCTGTGTCTCCTTTTTAAGAAACATTGCAGCATCTTACCGTGGTAAGGAACAGTAATTTCTACACAGATGCTTCAGGCTAATTAATTTCTAATGTCTCATAAAGATTTCTTTGGCCTGTAATCCCAGAATGGCCTGAACTGGCAGATTTGGGCTTGCCTTTTTTCCTTATACTCCCTAATATGAGAAACAGGAATGGGACATGCCCAGGTGGTTAAGTGGATTAAATGTTATCATTTTTCCTCTGAGATTACAGTGGAGGCCTGACTGAAATGAGTTGTCAGGTCAGTTCCCCAGTGGATTTTGTAACATAAAGCCATCACATATAACTGAATACTGATATAAGAGGCCATACAGTCAATTCCCACTCCAGGGAAAACCAAGATTGACTCAGAAGTGAAATATATGCTTCTGTTTCATTGAAAGGGAGGTCTCTCTAGGTCACCTCAAGGTCACCTCTGAGGCTGTGTGCTAAGAATTCTTGTGTCTGCATAAAAACTGTCAGTGGGAAAACAGAAATAACAGGTTCCACTATCAGTGCAGGCACTCCTCCAGCCTCCACAAAATGCAAACACTCTGTCCTCCATCTCAAATATTTCCTGGATCTACACATAACTGAGCTGCCCTGACAGATCTCAGCCCATGCACATTCTGTGATTATTCACATTTACAAGGCTTTCCTGGGCAGCTTTGTCAGAGTTTGGGTTTGTTTGGTTAAGGGTGTTTTACCTGATGAAGAGCCGGATTTTTAGAGAGATCTGAAGTGTGCAAGTGATGTGAAATTTGAAACAAATAAAGAAAAAATTGCACTAGTTATTATACAGCACCTTAAGTCAATCAAAGAAAGTAGCCCCCAACTTTTTTACCTTAAGGTCCCAGTGACTGTGATCATGTGGTTTTCGTTTTCTTTCCCAATGACCATAAGAAAGTTCAGGAATCTTTTTATTTACAACAACCCTGATTGACTATATAGATCAAAAAGCATCCCAATCAAAGCTTAAAAAAACAAAAAAAACCAAAAAAAACACACACACAAAAAAAAAAATCAAAAAACCTCAAAAAACCCCAACAACAACAACAAAAAAACCCTACCAACAAAATAATCAATTACCTTGAATAAGCACAACTCCAAATATGGAGAATTGCTCTCAAAAGTGTATGTTCAATACTAAAAATAAACAAAAAAGCACAAAGAAAAACCCCAGAAGCCAGATACAAAAACCAAACTCACTTAAAAACATGAGAATGTAGCAGGATAACAAAAAAAAAGGAAGCTGCCATTTTGTTAGGCCTAGATCAAGAGAAAACAACATAAGTCTGACTTTGTTGAACATGTTGTTTGTGAATTATTCACTGAGACCTTAAGAGGAAATTAAAATGCCTGAGTTCTCATATTGAAATGCACAATCTTCTCCTGTTAAGTGAAAATATGTTCGCAGTGGAAGAATTGCCTTCTGCACAGAAGGTTAGTTTAATGTTTTGGCAATCGAAACAAAATATTCCAAGTGGTTATTGCTGTACTTGCAAAGAGGGTGCCAATTATATTTGTGATGATGGACTTGGTGTTTTTCTTTTCAAATTCATGCACAGGCATCAAGAGGCCCAAATGGCTGAGAGTGAAATTCTGACTTTGGTGTTCCATGGCATTATGCAGGCAAAGAGAAAATTAAAAAATATAATGCTAAAAGCCACCTCTTCCCTCTCCAGGGAAGACATGCAGTTATGTATTTTAACCATCTATGCTCCAAAAAATCCAGCTGCAGATAATCTGAAAGGAGCAATTCAAGAAATCCCTGGGAAAATAATAAAAATGTCCCATGAAGTGGTTATTACAGAATGTAAAATACAAATTCCTGGTTCCATGGATGCAAATGAAAAGCTTGGATCTCAGCAGCCTGCAAGTCCATGTTTCTCTTCAGAGTTCAGTGAGTTCATGTGGCAAATTCCAGGTGTATTTGAAAAGGTAGAATTCAGATTTTCATGCAGAAATCACAAGTGCTGGTTTTGTAAAGAGTTGAGTCTCTGAAGCCACACAGAACCAATGCCAAAATCAAACCAAGGTCTGGATCTGGCTCTGTATCCTGAAGAGCCACAAGGCATGAAAATCATTCTTCAGCTGAGTAATCTGTGACATCCTGGTTTATCAAATAGAACACATTCTAGGAATAAAACTATTTACTTCTATAATCTCTTAAATAATGTTTTACAATAATACTTTATTCAAGAATAGTGAATTTTGATACCTTTCAACCCAGTTTCTCAGTTCACAGATATGTAAAAAATATGATTATTATGAAGCATTCTGAAATGAGAAGAAAATACTTAAAAGAGCATAAAATGTCAGAGAAGACTCATAACTTCTTAATAAAATAATAAACCAGCAGCTACTATAGAACATGCCATGCAAGTCAAATCCACTCCAGAATGAGGGCAATACTTATGTAACACTTGTTGCCTGAAAAAGATGACCTTTTCCTCTGATCACTATTCCAGAAAATATCAAATACAAGAGGATGTACCATGCTGGTCTCTGCCTCTCCTCTGCAAAGCTCTTGGAGGGGGCAGTTCTGAAGATTTCTGGCTTTGCTTCACCCAGTCCAGTGGCTGACACTTTGAAAGAACCAAAAGTCAGGCAGATCTGTCCTGGCAGGATGAGATTTTATATATTCACCCCTCATCCCCACTCAAAGCTCCAGGATCTTCCATTTTATTTTCCTCCTTTCTCAGCTGTTGTTGAAATGTGCTGGAAACACATGAGCTGGGAAAAGGCCCAGATAATTTGTCTGTCAATGGCCCTTTTGTGAAATCCAAGCTCAACTAATGCAAAAGCCCAGCTCAATTCACAGCTTGGGTAGAGAAAAATAATTCCCTACACAAGCAAGCAAAAAAAAAAAAAAAAAAA
>VWYO01027633.1:94142-127559 GCA_013400275.1 Rhadina sibilatrix
AAAAAAAAAAAAAAAAGGGCCAAGATCACTAGCAGAAGCATGACCAGTGCATCTGCAGGAAAAGCAAATTTAAAAGGTTTGGATTTTCTGAAGAAAAGACAAAGTGGTGTTTCCCATTGCCCTGCACACAAGTAGCTGATCATGTGTGGCCTTAGGGTACAAATAGATATCTTTGCTCAGCTCTGCTTCAGAACAGTTGCCCCACAGCAAATCCATTTCACTTGACTCTGCACCATTTATCAGGACATAGCATTCACACAGCAAACTGGATGATAGCATTGATTACTCACTTTTTAAAGGCTTGATAAAACAGAAAGTTATGCTTGAGTTTCACACCTCTAAAATCAGACAAGGGCTTCAGAAGACCCCACAATGAATTCTTTATGAGTCAGCCATTGTCCACGTTTGAATGGAAGCCACTTAGTGTCTCACTCCATTTTATTGCACTAAAAGGAGAAGACCTCCTATAACACTGGTCAGCCTTTCCCCTCAGGAAATAGCAATCCATTATGGGAGCTGAACTAATTTTTCAAAGGATGCATTCAATACATGCAGGGGATGTGCAATTAAACAGCCAATTGAGTATATGAATATTTAGAATCAGTTCCCCAAGAGAAATAGAAGTGTTTAGGGTTACTGAAGAGAACAGGACTATGCACTGAGTCCAATCAGGAAGAATTCAGTGTTTGATTCACCAGCAGGACTTCAGAAATCTCTAAAATTTCTTCAGAAATCAACACGAATTTGATTGTGTTGATTTGATCAAATCAAATTTGATCAAACCAAATTTGTAGTTCCTGAACTACAACTGGGAACTACAGCTTCACTGCTTTTTAAACCTGCAAACCAGCAGTGCCTTCTCAAAACATTCAGGGAAAATTGTGTGGCATCAGAAATGCAGAATAATCGATACCTACGTTTGGTCATTAACTTGCATTTCCCCTCGTTTACTCTGCTAATAGCACATCTCTCCTTCCATGCCATCAAATCCAGGGGTTTGTAAGCAAAAAGGAAATGAGTAATAACCAGAAGTCCTTCTACTGATGCAACCAAAATGTTAATTACTTGAGAATATTGACAAGTTGTGCTATAATTATGCTTCCTTCCAGACATCAATTGCTTTTCTCCTACCCCACCCCTTATATTCTTCTTACTGCCTACAAGAGCAAATTACTTTTTCCCATTTATACTGTAAAAAGTAGAGTGAGAATTCCCTCTTTAATTTACTGCCGTGCACTTGACTAAGGGGATAAGAGAGCAAATTTTTGTCAACTATTTCATTCTCATGTGGACAGATACAGATTGGATTTATAACTGCACTGGCACTGTTTCACTTTTAGGTGGCACAGGTCACAGTACATCATCCTTCAAATGCTGGATGAAGTTGGAGGAAAATTGACATGCTCAGCTAAAAATTACTCTGGGTACTAACAGCCTTCGAGGAACTGAACACAGGAGCTCAGTGTGACTTGGTTCCAATCAGGAATACAAAGACACTGTTTGTGACTTTCTATTTCACTGCTTTTTTAGTCATCAACTATAGATTTCTCAAGTCAGTAGGACTTCTTGATTTTCTTTCCCACAGTACCTCACACTGAGGGGAAAACATATCGCAATTGGGATGCTCAATATTTTTTCCCCATCTATCTTTAAACTAAGTTTACCAATAAAGAATTAAAATACGACTTTGGGATGAATCGTTAGGTGAGAAATCTGTGCAGAGAGACTTGGTTTTTTAACTCTGGTACACTTCCTCAGTGGGCTGGGGTGCATTTCTTAGTCCACCCAACCCAGATCAGATCTGTGGTATGGAGGCAGGGTGTCTCCAGGCTTCTCTTACTATTATGGTTTGTTCATTCTGTTCCAAAGGAACAAGAAAGCATCAGTCAGTCAGAGCAGGAGGAATATAACTGAGAACTGTGTCTACCCATCTCTCAAATCTCTCAAATATCTTCACTTTCTGATGAAGGAAGGCCAATGTTTGTTCTTCGAAACAAACGTAAAATTTCTCAGCATTCACTGAGGAGCAAAACAGCTTATGCATGATTCCATGAATCAAAAATCAGGAAGAGGCAAAACAGGTGACTGAAAGAAATCATTCAAAACACAGGACTGATGAGTGTGAAACCTCAATTACACGAACACCTTTCTGGTATAGACAACTGTGCAGTTTTCTTGAAGGCCTAGGTAGAATTTGTTTACGTGGGAGGTAGAGGAGAAATGCAAAGGGACTGTTCTTCAGACTGTGTGGTATCTCACAGATTAAAGAGACTGTTTGAGGAAGGGGAAGGTTAAGAACATGAGTACAGTAGTCTTTGGAGGAAGAGAAAAAGGATAAAGAATAAAAGCAACTAACTCAAAGGAGAGATTCTCTGATAAATTCAGGGAGACAAAGGCTAAGGAAAAAGGACCACAAAGCAAGTAGTGCTTTTTTCAGGACAAAATAAGAACTAGCATACCCTGTACAAATATAAACTGGCTAATTAGGAAACTCTGCACCAACAATTTGAATGAATCAACCTGAACTCAGTTTGGACTATCAAGAGAAACTCTCAGGATTTTGGGAATTGAGGTGAGATTTTAAGAGGATGGTAAATTAAGAGAAAACCTGAAAAACAGGATGCAATTCCAGTGGATGTTACCAGATAATCCCTTCAGATCCAGATCCCCAGGTAGAGTTTTACATGTTCCTGTAATTTTTATTTATATTGCCTATATTTTCAGGAAGGGCTTTAGGAAGGGATATAATATCATTAAAAGTCCCATAGCACTCATATGGGGAAATGTGTGTATATGAAAACTTTAGGAGCCTTGGGAAAAAAACTCTAGCATTCAAAAAGAGGCCGCAAAAAAAAAAAAAAAAATAACCCAACCAAAATAATGAAATGCATATAAAGTGTTTATGTTCCCTTAAAAAATGTTTGGGGTGGTTTTTTTTTAACATGCTTTTTATTTGTACATTTACATGCACACACTGTATCTGTGTATATAAACAGACACACATATCTTTGTGTATCTCGAGGGAGGGAGGAAGGGAGGGAAGGAAAGGGAGGGTCCTCGTTAAATGGAGATTTACAGTGTAAACTATCATCTTCACAACTGCATGTGCTAGCCATAGAAAGTACCAGAGGGAAGGAAATAAACAATGTAGCCATTGTAGAAAAGTGAAATTACTTTTTCCAAAGTAAACTTATTTAAAATTAACACAGTTATTAAACTGAAGCCTTTTTGCAAATTGCCTTTATTCTGGGAATTTTTAATATTTTCCATTTAGCAAACCCTTATCTATAAGGGCCTGCCAATAACCTCTGCATAAACATTCAAGCCTCCACATTCCTAAACTTTATGACAGCTAGAAAGCAATTTTATGAATATTTATGAAGGCAGTAAATTATTAAAATAAATATAGATATTTACACAGTAGAACAACATCTTCATTTAATGGATGTGGAAAAAATGTTAATATGTGAACATTTTAAAGATGAAGTGGTTTGGCCTTCAGGGCTTTTGTTACTCTATTAAAAGTTAATTTAGGACAAAAATTATGGCTTTTTTCACGAATTGCAACCCCTAAAGATTAAATCATGATCAAGACACACAACATTTTTCAAAAAATGAATCTGTTAATGACATTTCCAGAGGCTGGATATTGAAACCACTGTGCAGTTCTCCCTGAAAAAGCCTCCTCTGGCTTCTGTGACCTGCCCAGAGCAGTGACACACCCCCAGATGTGCTCTAGGGCACAGGAGCTGGGTGCTATTGAGGTGCTTTTGCCAATCTTTCTGCCACCACACATTTTATACCATTAGAATATATTGTCTACCAACACAGTGGGCAACTCAAGGTGCTCTATCTCAAGAAGGTGCTCTACACCACATTTGCTTCATCACTGGTAATAAACTTCACCATCTTTCACCAGCCACATTTATAGATCCTCCTGGTTCAAGGACATCAGGAGTCTGCTCTCACCTCCTGTGACTGGCTTCTCAGCCTCACCAGTGACCCCAGCAACCTGAGTTCCACCAAAACACAAATTTTCCTGCTGGCCAGGATGCCAGGAGACAGTCCCCTTCAATCTCAAGGTGTGAGAAAACAAGTGTTCTTTTTATGGCAATTCCCTCCAGAGCTTGTGCCTCATTTCTCTTCTGCATTTGCCTCATTTCAGCTCCCTGCTAAAGAAAATTTTCCTTCTTCCTTAATCCAGCCCCTTCTTTATTCAGCAACAATCCAGATCCTGCAAGTGTCTGAGGGAAGTCACAAGATCCCTTCAGGAGTTGTTCAAACAGTTTGAATTTTTTCCTTCTGTCAGCTTTTCAGCACTGTGAATGTTACTGGCTAACAAGACCAAAAGGACTTGGTTGTGCCAAGTTCCCTGTCACACCAGTGCTCCCCAGGTGCCCCACAGCTCAGTCCACTGCCTCAGCCTGTCTTGCTATAGGAAATTGCCACTCCAGGTGCTGGCCACAGTAAATTCCTGAACCTTTCAGCTGCTTCTGAAAAGGATTCTGCCTTTGCAATACTTGCTCCTTGAAGCATTTCTTCCTTTCTTAAAATAGAGTCTTGCTCACTAATTGATCTGAGTGCCCTAACAATGGTAAAGCCCCTTCTCAAACCCCTGCTGCACTCCAATATTTATGTCTATAGACAAATATATATAATACAAAGCCCCTTTTTTTTTTTTTTTATCACAGCAATGTAAACTACTTGCTACTTGGTTTGTTGTTTTGGGGTTTTTTCTCTCCCCAGAGTCAATGCTCTTGTTGATACCCTGCTATAAAGGTAGGGTCCACGTTCTTTATAGCTGTGATTTATGATGTGGCTGGGGTAACACATTTTTTGTTTGAACAGGTCCAGCCTAAGGGATCAGGATGTGTCTCTGGCTCTGGACAGGTGCCCACTGCCATGGCTGCTGCCCCTCTCACCCTGCCCAGAAACCACATTCTGATCCAGTGGAACAGAAATACAACACTCCCAGTGAAATCTGAAAATCATACCCAATTACAAAAACAACTCCAGGTCAGATTTCTGCAAATCTTGTTCTCACAAAGCAGCTTAAATTTATGAACCTTATGAAATTTAATCAGAATTACTCATGTTTAAGACTAAACTGCATATTTTAACAGCACATTAACTTCAGGCTTTTCTGCATATCTCAAATTCTTTGTATATTCCAATTTCAAATTACTCCAAGCTCTGAACTCTGTTGTTTTCATTGTCTAAAGATATGAGAGATGGGCACAGTCTGAAAGACTGAAAGTAGAAGCTCCAAATTATTTTCAGCCTTAACCCTCCCCCAATTTTCTACCTTATCCAATCTCTATAAACTAAATCTGTACTGAAAAATACTGTCATTTATACAACTAATTTTCCAAATATTCAAATTTTCATCACTTGGACTTACTTCTGTAAATTAGCCCCTTGAACATGAAACTCTTTTCTACCAGCACATCCTTTCTCTTAATGTGATGTAAAGACAAAAGAAATGTTGTTCAGTTTTCATGGTGATTTTTTTTCTGCCAGCAATAGTTTATTATTCCTTTCAGGTTTTTTCCAAAGGACTCAGTATAGAGAAAGAACAGTCAAAAAAAATTTTTAAAAGGCAAATTAAGTACACAAAAGGGGAAAACAGAACAAAAAAAATAAAAAAAAAAAACAACACACGAAAAACAGCAGTAAAGAGAGAATGACAAAAAGCATAACTGTGCAAGGGAGATACAACTGAAAAATAGAGACATAATTAGAAATTGTTATGAAGATGGAACCTCAGTGCAGGGTCTGTAATAATAAGACTCGAATCCAGAGTGAGATACTTGCATAATATAAAGTAATAATAATGAAAAATTAAAGGGAATTAACACATGAAAAATACAAGTTAAACACAAAAAGTGGAAAGAAACCCACTAAGTATATATGTATATACAGCCACAGCTCTCTTATGAACTAGTGCTCTGTTTTAATGCGATGTAAAACCAAGCACATGGAAGGCAGAGATAAGGAAAATATAGGGAGAGGGAAGTATCTGCTGAAACAGAAATGTGAGACTCAGTAGTACAGAAACATAAACATTAGGGGGGAAAAAGATACAAAGAGTGGATTCAGCAGAGAGATACTGGGCCTATTTAAACCAGCAGGACTTGCAGTTTAAGGCAATATTTCACATCAAATATTCCTTAGGAAAGGAGAATCTACTTCTGATAATCTTTCTACACCTTTTCTGATAGTTATGAGCAAAGTAAAGCTTACAATGATTTCACTGCCAAAAAGACACAAATTATATTCTAAAAAAGGGCAGTTTGCAGCCTCAAGAAGAAGGGCAGACTTCCTATCTGTGTGAGGAGAACATGGAAAGTAGGTTTGGGTGGTTAGAATTTTACCTCAGACTCCGAGCACGCATTTGGAGTCAGTCTCTGATCACACCACACTTTGGCTTGTGCTGTGTAACAGACTCTGAATGTACAAAACTGATCCTTTTGGAGCACCAGAAATGTAGCTGATGCACCTCAGCCATTAAACAGCACATATTTGGGAGCAGGCTACAGCCAACCCACACAAAAAGCTCCTGAGATGTGCCTTGTCCTCAGCACCTCCTGGTTTTGCCTTCTCCTTCAGGCTGCTCAGGCTGGTAATTCAGACACAGTGAGTGTTCACAGGAACACAAACTGGTAAAACGTCCATCTCACAGACAGTGCTGTTACAGCAAACTTTACATCTTTATCAATCCCTGCTTTATGAGCCCTGATTGCTGTTTCATTGGCTTTGTCAGCAGTGAAATGCAGGATCAGATCTATTGCTGGAAATGATGGGCAACAACCGAGTCCCAGCAATGACAGCTGACCTTTCACGGGCGTAATTAAATTGCATCTAAATAATTTAAATAAACAGCTAAAGCTACTCAGTTGAAAATGGCATTTTTATTGAGACAAATCTTATTCCTATAGAAAAAAAAAAAAAAAAATTAAGTGGTTATTTTCTGAATCTGTGTTGAAGTCCCGGGCTGTGCTTTCTACGGCCAACAGAGCAGCTCCTGATTTACTTAATTGCAAGATCTGGAGTCACTGCTCCTTTATAATTGCTTTTGTGAATTGGGAATGAATTGTTTAAGCATTTACTGAGCTACTATACTTCCTGTATTTTCTGAAAGTCAAACCAGCATTTTTGTTTATAAGACATTTGCAGCAGAAGGCAGTTAGTGGACGTTTAAATGTGGTTTATATGTTGAGTCTATTATGTTTAGTGCAAAAGTGGATTAGTGAGCTCCTGCTCTGTGCTCTCTGCCAGAGCTGGAGTTGGAGAAGATGGATACACATGCACCCATGTACAGCCTTCCCCAGACACAATCCCTTCTGCTTTATTATTTCTTTCAGTGATTTCTTCGTTTGGCAAAAGGCACCCAGAGAAAATACAGCAGCAGAGTACTGGGGCACTGCAAGATATGCAGCAAAATAAACAACTCTAACACATAAAAGGCACTGCAGAGTGACAGTGCTGAGCATTGAGGAAGAACATGAATGTCAGTGAATCCTGACTTACTGGGGGAAAAATGGGAAACTCTTTGCTTTCGTATCTTGAAACTGAAAAAAAAAAAAAAAAATAAAGCACACCAACCTACCAATGAATGATTCAGCTGATGTGTAACTAACCTTATAAAGTAAAGGTGATTGCCCGAGCTTCAAAAGTGCAATTTTTTTGGTCACATTTGTGATGGCTTGAATCCGGATCAGGTCTGCCATGGTCCCATACTGGACATCAACAAGCTCTGCCTGCAGAGAGGAGACAAAATTCAGGCCACAGCTACAACCACACATCACTGAGGGTGCTCCCTGCACAGAAACAAAGTTGCTTGCATAAGCACGAGCATCTGAGCATAGTCCTGCAATTGCCTTACCCCAATTCTAATCAGCAATATCTGTAATAAAAAAAGGCCTTGAAAGTTCAATCTGACAAATAATTTTTTTGTGGTTTTAATTCACAATTCATCAACTGTGGTAAACTACCCTGCCACCCCCTTTTTTTCCCCCCCCACTGGTTATAAGAGATGCTGATTCTGAAAAGAATTTCCCCTATTAGCTTCAGGAATTTATTTAAAACTGTGTAAGGGATACTAATGCACTTCTGTTTCTTTTCTTAAAAATAATCAGTCTTGTAAAGTATTTCAGGAAATGAGTGAGTATACTGGTCACTTCTGAAAATACACAGATAACACAAACTCCACCAATACACAGTTTTATTTTGTGGTCTCACATGACTCCTGAGCAATCTTACCTAACTACTGAAGTATTTTCTTTTAATCCATCAGTTATCCAAGCAATACACTCAGAAAATTACAGTGATAACAGACTATGCTCTGATATATATACTTTTATATTAATACATATTTTTCAACTTATTTAGAGTCACTTCAATCTAGAAGTGTTTAGAACATGAAGATCTTCAGCTCTTCAGTTAGGACTCTGCAAGAAAATATAGTACAAGTTCTAAGTTATCATTAAATGTCAAGCATTGGCAGTAATGGAAAAATATTTCGAGGTGAGTTTTCAAGTATTTTTTTAAATATATAATTTAGGAATGACCAAGGGCATTTTTCTCACACATTCGTGGCAATAAACTCTGGAGAAAACAAAGTAAGAGGATAATCAGTCTTGCACATTACTATTTTAGAATGTTATGAAGCTCTCAGGTCATCATTGAGGACATTCTGGAACCTCTAAATCCCTACACAGGGCTCACAGAAAACACAAGTACAGGAAGACACAAGAATATTACATCCGTGTTTAAAACTAAAATAAGAGGAGCCCTACAAGATGGAAAAGTTTTCTCTTTCAGTTCAGTTTTGCAACTTAAGCATGGATTCGGTGCCAAAGGCAACAGTTCTGATTTTGGGTATCCCTGCACAAACTGTTTAAGTTCTAGCAACAGTTGTTCTGGATGTGTAGGATGTGTGAAATTTTAGTAGATTCCTGAACATGGGTATTTTAGGAAAGTATTTACCCTTAAAAAAACTGTGTCTGAGTTTGCACTCAACATTCAAGCTGAAACCACACAAAAACTTTGCCAAGGTTCCTGTCTTATTAAATTCTTCTGAATTCTTCAGATAGGTTTCCAAGTCTGTACCATGTCATCAGTGCTGTACAAAGCAAGTATGTGGAAAGGCCAGCCGAAGTTGTAAGACACTTCTGAACAGGCAAACATCAGATTTAATGCCAAATAATGAAATGTAGAACAGGAAAGCCTGCACTTCACACTGTTTCTTCTGAAATACATGGGGGTTTTGATATCTAAAGAACTAGAAAATGATTTAGCCAACAGAATTTTTTTTGTGGCCACAGTATTTGAAAAGTAGGATAAAATCAAGTGAAGATTTCATAATAAGGAAATTTTATGTTTTACCTAATCTCATGCTTCCGCTTTTAAAGAATTAACCTCAGATAAGGAAAGGGTATCTTCCAGGGTGCTTAAGTTGATAAAAGTTTTACCTCTTTCTGTAGCTCTCATCTTTATTTTAATTTGTACCTACACATACGTCATTAGATACAATAATTATTCGTGTCTCAGAAGTCTTATGGCTTGGGAGGTCATGGGAGGTTATATCTAGGTTGATTTCTAGGGATGCCTCTATCTAATTCCTTTGGATCCAATGCCTCCCTTACCTACCCTCCAAAGCAAAAATCAGGGCTGGCATTATTTGTAAGAGAGAAAGCACACTGACTTTTCCTGAGGTAAAATCAAAACCAGATGTGTAAGATAATGAAGTATCAGGCCATCAGCTTCTCCAGGATGCCTGTGTGTGTAGTCACTGTTTGTAATGTTTAGGTTTTCCTGAAGTCCTTTCCCAGGGACGGAAAACTGGTACACAAAGTCATATTTTCTAAACTATCTTGTTTTTCACATTCCTCTCTGAGGGAGGGACTTTGCTTGTTTGTCTTTGATGAGACCAGTGGGTCAAAGGATCCCACCTCTTAGGTGGGCACATTGTAAAAAGATATAAAACAGGTTTGGGCAATAAACCAGCCCCTTCTTGGGAGCATCAGCCTTCTGAACAAGACTCAGTCTCCTCATTTGTGTCCAACAGCAACATGTGTGGAAACGAGCTCCCTGCCCATCTACATTCATGTGCTGCTTCTCTGCACATCCCTTTGGCTCGCTGCTTCTCCAGGGTGCTATCCACTGCTCTGTAAACAACAAAACTACATGTTTGCACAATTATTAATGCGTTTAGCAACTGCCCTTGGATGTTCTCAGTTAATTTATGGATGCAAACTGCATCTTCAAGAGCGGCTCACTGGTCTTTCCCAGGCAACACGTGCTCAACGAGAGAGAGAGAGAGGCAGAACAGGAGGCCCTGCAAAAAGCACAGCTCATTTTTTAATTATGTGGAAAACAGAAGTCGACTCCCTGCTGCCCCAAACACTCTGCAAACCATGGGCTTTGCTTCAAATTCTAAAAGTTAGCCCCAAGGCCAAAGCTATTAAGTACGTTCATATATTGAGAGTACGTGTAAGAAATTGCATCATGAAGGAGCAGCTGGGTGTAACATAACAGAGTTTTGTGGGCTTTCATCACACATCTTCCACGTGAAATACAGATATGTCAAAGCTCAAAGGCCATCACATTCTGGAAGCAGCATGTATAGCCTAGCCCCTAGAGGTCTGCATGGTTTACATCATCTTTAACTCCAGCTAAAATGGCAAACAAAAATTGAATTAAATCTTCTCTTGAGTAAAACTACATATGGCTGGCCAAAAAAAGTCAATAACTCACCAGAAGAGTTTAGAACAAAGTTGTAACTTTTTGGCAATACAATCCAGAGAGAAATAGGTACACGTTAAATGATGAAAACAGTTATGCAAATTATTCTTACCCCTTCCTTTATTCTGCACCTGAACACTTAAGCAAAATTTGTAATAAAAAGCAAAACAGTTTGCAGTATTAATGAAATCTCATCAAATACAGTAGAGCAATGCTACCTCAGAGTAGTCAGTTTTGGTTTTATTTTGTAGATGAGGGCTCAACTAATTGGTACCTTTACTTCTAATATAAAATAAAATATTGAAAAAAAAACCAACTTCAAAATAATGGTGAAGAATCCTGTTGAATTCAGACCTTCTACCATCTTAATAATCCACTCAGAATCTGACAGACCATTTATGATGCATGAAGGCCTGTTTTAGTCACAACATTCCTAATACCTCCAAAAATGAATAAAGATTAAATTTCCTATTATTTCTCTTCTCTGTTTTTAGAAATGCTTACAACATCACATAATCCCCATTTTACACATACCAGCTTTTTGAAAAGCGAAACATCCCAATCCCAGCCACCCATATTTGATAAACTGCTTTCCCCTGGTAGGATAATTCTGTTCAAAAACAAAAGAGAACTCATCCTTTTATCAGGTGCTGAAAAAGAGCACTTGTCTACTTGGTTTAGCTATGCCACAGTAAATCCTCTTACCCTAAAACAGGGAAACTGCTAAAGAATGAGTTGTTTTATCCATCTGAATTAGGTACTTACTCCTCAAATCATTTCAAGCTATGCTGTTTGAGAGATATGACTATTTAGGAACAAATTGTGATGTGCATTGTGGAGTTCAGTAGTATTCCCCCATGCATGAAATGAAGTAGGGGTAGGTAATAAAACAAACATTTTCAGGAAAAGTAATTATTTTATGTTAGACAACTTATTAGTTTCTAACTCTCGAGATGATGCTCAGTGAGTTGTGAACATTCTACCTTAAAAATTCTAACAGAATCCCCCCCAAACAGAAAAGACAAACACACTGAAAATGCCACAATCAAGGCAGTCATGGATTTTTATCGTAATTTCTTCTACTTATCTCCAAAATGAAATAGAGTAAAAGAGTACACTTCATCCAGTCATGGATGACATAGTGGAAAATAGATCTTGCAAAAGAAAAATAAGAATAACTATATGAAGCAGGTGGCAGCTGGGGCGTTGAAGATGCTGGATACTGTGTTTAAACCTTGCTTTCTTTCAAATTCTGAGGCAATTAAAAAAAAATAAGATAAATAGGTTGAAAAGAATAACAGAAATACATTTGTCTTATCACATTCTCATCAGTCCACGTGACTGAGGAGAGGGATTTAATAACAGCATTATACATCTGTATCCAAAACACTGCCTGAGAGGCAGATTGTGGCTGTTTGCCAGGGGCACACAAGGCAGCAAAAAGACTCAGGGAAGAAACCACTGAGGGGGGGAAAAAAAAAATCAAAAAACCAACACAAAACTCAAAAGTGATACACCAAGGAAGGGATGTTTCTCACAACCACCAAAATGAGGATGCAGTCAGTGCAGAAAAGAAAGCAGCTCTTAAACTCAGCTCATAATAGCTTGGCAGAAAACAAAGCCAAAGCAGCACACAGAATGGCTGTGGTGAAAAGTCTTCTCCTCTTCATGCTACCTGTTGGTAGTGCTACACTTCAGTAACCTCAAATGATGAATGTATTTCATCAAATACCAAGCTCCTGACCCATACTAATGAATGGAATCTGCACTAACTGTTGGGGAACTCAGGACTGTGGGAGCTGCAGGTATGAAAATGACACAGTCAAAGCTCATATTCCTCAGATTCTCATATTCACGGCTCCTGCCTACCCACCAAAAGGTTTCAGAAATAGATTCCCTAAAGAAACTCCAAGTATGGAGGAAAACTAAATATTTATTATTAATAAATATTGTTCATTCTTTAGAATAAAGACAATTTCCTCCAAAAAGCACACATGTAATTCTAGGAGCATCAACCCTCAGTTCTGTGACTGTTCAGCCTTACTACATCCCCTCCTTCCACCCAGGCCGATGCCCTTCACTTGTCCTTCAACGCTCAGCTACTATTTTCAGGTTGTTCACAAAATAAAGGCAGCAGAAACATCCTATGCACAATCAATCACAATTAAATAACCTTCAACTAGTCATCCTGCCTAAAATAAAACTCCAAAATATATTTGCAAATTGTATCTGAGAAGGCAACAGTCTGCAATCAGGGCATGAGGCGAACTTTAATTAAACACATCGCTGTAATTTATTTGCACAGCTCTGAAATTGAGGCTGAAGGCAGCATTCAGCAGAGCATAAAAGTAAACTCAGGCTGGTTGTAGATCAAAGCTGGACATCAACAAACGTGAAGAAAGCTGCAAATATAAAATTAGCTGATCTTTAAAATTAAGGAAAAGGAAGAAAGAGAAGGGGAGATAAGGGAGCTGTGCCAAGTCCTTTGTTGGTGTAAACTTTGTTGGTGTTCTGCTTTCTGACCAGAGCTGTTCCCATTCCAGCCAAAAGCATCCTTCAATAATCAGGGAGCCACAGCTGTCTCCCTGTGATTGCCACCACCAGGGTCCAAAACACCCATCCATAACTATCTTTTATAGTATTTCTACAGAAATGTTAATGTCCAAAGTTTTCTTTCAGCCTTTTGCTTTCACTTGGTTCCAGGTAAAAAGAGTGGCAGACACCCTGCCTGAGCCCAAAAAGTAAATAATTATATACCTGGATAAGCTGAAGATGATTTTTCTCTGTTACAAGACTGAGAGATGCTTCTGACCAACAATGTCAGGGAAGATTTAAATCAGAGAACTTCAGTCTTGCTGTGAGTTTTACCTACAAGCCCTGCTCCTCAAAGAGATTCATGATATCTTTTCTTCATGGTTGCTTAGCACTTTACTCTGTAGAGGCTTTCTTTTCTTTGCTTCAATATTCCTGCTCCTACAATAGAATTCTGGAGCATTTCAATACAATAAGACTCACAGTGTCAGCTAACAGTCAGAAAGGGTTCCTTGTGTCTGGCTTTTATTACATAAAATTGCATGCTGCATTACAGTGAGAGCTCAATCTCTAATTTATACTAAAACAAGAGAAAAGATGATGTCCCTTAGCTTCATTTGATGGAGTTTGGCCTTGCAGGCAGAGTTCAGTCACGGACACATTTCATGTTCATTCCTCCCCTTGTCCCACCTGTGCAGCTCACACAGCCCCATCACACAGGGCTCTCTCCTGCAGCTGCTCTCACTGCTTCCTTCTGCTGCTGCAGGACCATGTTTGGAAAGACACTGAGGTTAAACTTGTTTGCTTCCCTGCTTCCTACAGTTTATTGCAAGACTTTTTTCCTGCCAGCTCCCAGGGAGACTGAATTAAGATCGAAGTCTTTTTATAGCCTGTGTATTTTATGGTTAAAGAGCCCCAAATAAATCTGAACTGACACACTTCAGTTCTCCTTTTTTTCCCCACTTTATTTTTTCTTATTTTACTTTTCATAACCCCCCAACTCTGTTCCCAGTCATATTTTTTGTGTTTCACAAAAGTCAAAACTAGTATTTAAGTATTACTTCTTAACTCATGATGTCCAGCGAGACGTCCAAACAAAATATTAGGGTAGGTTTTTTCATATTTTTAACTATATATTCTTTCTAACTTTTGCACCATAATTTACTCAATACACATAAATCTAGCTTTTCAAGTTTTTGACATAAAACAATATTATTTCCAGACACATTTAAGTGATATTTACTTATTTTAGAATCTCTAAGAACAATGCCTTTTGTTACAAAAAACTGAAGGACACAAGATCATTACATGCCTACAATACTACCAGAAATATTATTTCAAACTTCCATTAAGCAGCACTGATTGTCATTTCACATGGGACAAATTTTTAAATCCTAATCATTCTTTCTTCTATGTGTTTAATATTATTTATATCCCCCCTCTTTTTAAGAGTTAACTGCAAGGCTCTTTAGTAGCATTAGTTCCTAAAGCATAAAGTCACATTGCTCCTACTTTCCTAAGAAAAAAGAGTAATCTGTATTTGCCAGCCTGCTTGGTTTAGCTTATTCAGAGGTAATTATTCATGCAAATATACATTTACAAATTACATAGACTGAGGATAAACTAAACAAAACAGAATTACTCAGCTGTGATGTGGTATCTTAAAAAAAGTAAATCATAAGCTACATATGTACACAGGAAATTATAATGGTGGGATTTAAACTTGGCCTGAAAATTTTCAGTGAAAGGGGTTTATGTCAGAATCCAGTCCCATTGTGTCTGAACTCAATCAATTCTCAAGGCTGGGTGGCAGCTTCCTTGGCTTCTGTGAAAGACAGGGAATGAACACAAGACATGCAGAGGCTGCAGAATGTCCTCCTTCAGTCATTTACATCACACTCAATGAAAAGCAGGCATTCCCTCCTAGAGTAGCTACAAGGACAAGCCTTTAGAGAAGAAGCCTGGAGCTCAGAGAAGGTGTCTGAAGGCACTTTATCCACACCCAGGCTCTGCAGGACAGCTGTGGCAGGGATGGATCCACCTCAGCTGGGCAGGAGAGGGACCAAACTGAGCTGGAGGAGCTCCCTGCACCTGCTCAGAGGGAACAACAGCAAAACCTGAGCTATACCCACACACCCAGACAAGTAAAGTCATCTCCTGTCTCAAATATCAGCTGATCAGAACCTCCTGTGAATGCAAACACCACCACAGGCAGAATGTGGGTCAAACAGACTGAAACACTATGTGTGCTTCAGAATCTAAGTAAAATCAAAATATTTCATTTTATAACGCATAATGCATTTGATATTTTAATTCATTAGAGACAGGTGTTTCAGCTTTGCCCAATTGTTTCAATTTTAGAGTCAGTTTGGCTGCATCAGAACAAAATGTCCAGAAAACAGCCTGCCATTTTCAGTCTTCCAAGTTGGAATTAATGATTCAGAACTGTGCTGGTTTTGGCTGGGGTAGAATTAATTTTCTGCACAGTGCTGTTATGTTTTGAATTTGTGCTGAACACAGGGGTGATAATGGAGATGTTTTTGTTATTACTGAGCAGGCCTTGCACAGATTCAAGGCCTTTTCTGCTTTCCCTGCTCCAGGTAAGCTTTGAGTGCCTGGGAGGTGACACAGCCAGGACAGGGGACCCAAACTGACCAAAGGGACATTCCAGACATGTGTAACAATAAAACAGACATCTCCCTCAAAGAGGAAAATAATCACTCACAGGTACAAGAAGAGGTCATCCACTGCACCAAGAGAACACTTGAACTTTTAAAAATGCCGGGGAGAACTCTATTTTCTAGATTATAATAAATGATCTTTCACAAAGCACTTACAGCCCTTGCTTGGCCAAACATCATCCACTTCAGCATAATCAGGGAGATGCCCAACCATGTAATGATGCAAGCACAAATCTGAGTGTTAAAGCAGCATTTGAGCAAACAATTTGAAGAAGCAAATATGCAGTTGTGAAAAGGAAAATGACATCTTTCCCATCTCCTGTGAATTCTGTTGTTTTGAGTCATTGCACAGATTTATAGGTCTCTAAATTACATCTGTAGAAAAAGGACTGGGGAAAAATAAGTTCTAAAAATATATTCAGATGACAAGGACTCCAATAAAAACAGGGAATGTGCCTGAGTCATATCAAATTCAAGTGGCCCAAATGATTGACCAGGACAAATATATAGATACAGAAATATAGCTGTACCTGAGAACAGCTCATCTCTGTGATTAAACAAGAATATTTTTCTGGTTTTCAACCTAACATTTTGCAAGAAGATTTATTTCACAAGAAACATGCAGTGTGTCATTCACGTTTCACAGATAATAAAGTTGTACAGGGAAGAAAAAGTTATTTTCTGTTTCAGGCTTTCAAATTTTGTTGCTAAAAGTGCACTTAAGATTTCAGAGTTGATGTGCATTCTACATTGCACAGTACTCTGAAGGTTTTACATGGCAGCACGATTTGGCTTTTCTTTCAGAAACAGCTAACCTTCATTTTGAACATTTTTACCTATAGGAAAATTAGTAGTTCACCTTTATCCCATGTGTTTCCAAAGATTAGGGTGAAGGTTCTTCTGAACTGTGACAAATATCACACAGATATTTTGAGCATTCATCTCTTAAGTGTGAGCAGAATCCCCATAGAGATTTGTGATCTCAGCAGGGATCGAAAAACCTGGAGAAAAAGAGAAAATCCCATGCAAGAGACAGAACCTGATGCCTTTTAGAGGGGGTCCCAGTAAACCACTCATCTTGTACAGTGGCACCTCAAATAAAAGGTGGAATAATGTTTACATCATCTAAAACATGTGGAAAACTGTAAAGAGACTCTGGAATCTGGACAGCTTGATGGGAGGAAAGAGCAACCTGACATCATATAATTAATTTTATTGCTTAAAGCAAAAGCTTTGCCACCAGTGCAGCCCATCCAGAGCTCTGGAGCTGGACAGAGATCCCCTCATCTTTCACACAGCCTGGAATTCAGGTCAGCCTCTTTCATAGCAGTACAGAAGCACTCAGTATTACTGTAGTAATACCTTTAGATGGTTCAGTTCCCAATAAAAGCAGTCAGGAACATTGTTAGAGAGCTATCAGTTAACACAGAAATCTGTGCTCAATTTCCTCTCTTCTCCTGTTCTGATCCTTCCTGCCCTGGATCCTGAACAACCAACAAGAAGCTACTTGAGACAGGGAGTTCAGTGTGTGCTCCCACAATTCTGATTCAACCATAGATTCCCCTAATGATGCATCTTCCTGCATGCACTGGTGCCTTTCCTTGAGTTTAATAAACACATGAGACTCAATTCAGAACATGAGATGAAGAACACATGACAGGCACCATCAGCAATGCCCACCACTTTTAACTTCTGCTGAAGGGGTTCCCTCCATATTTCTTCAATTGACTCTACATTTTTGGTACCTACTTCACAAACACTGTCAACAATTTCTCTACACAGCCTGCAGAGAGAATTGAACAGTTGTGTAAGTTTATTTCAGGCAGAGCAACCCTACAGTAGCAGTAAGATCCATCACTCTGTTCTTCTGAAGTTTTTCTAAAGTTCTTTCAGCCTTCTGATGTTTACCTTTTGAGATGGAGTTTCTCACGCAGTTTTCATGTAAATAATGATTGGTTTGCATTCTTTTCTGGAGGAGGAGAGAATTGATGAACTGTTGGGTTGACCATTGAGGTTGGAGAGGACAATTTTAATCCTCCAATCCACGGTCACTGTTGGAATTCTATAAATGTCGAGGTCTGTAAATAAACTTCCCCCTTTTTGCCTTGGACATCTCAGTGTGTGGTGTTCTTTTGTATCATATTGCAACAAAGATCATCAGGGAAAGACCTCAATTCAAAGAGTCAGTATTATCCCCAAAATCCCGAGCCTAACATGTCCATACTGATACAATTTCTCATCCTAGATTTTAGTCTGTGACTTTACATGATTATAGCGTTCCACTTCAGCCTTAAGACATAAGAGATTCAGCGGTAAAAGGGCAACGTGGAGAAAAACATGGCAAAATTCCCTTGAATAAAATGTTTTGTTAGAAAACTGATACATTAATTCCTTTTCCAGCAACGTAAAATTTCTAGATTTTTCCTACTAATTCTTTCTCTAAAGTATTCCCCAGGTGAAGATCATGCCTGGCAAGCTGTGACCTGCAGCAGGAGATACATCCCTCTTGGATGAGAAGGCAGCAGGAGCTTTCTTGCACATTTAAGCAGCTTTGCTCTGCTGTAGTTGTAGCCACTGCCAGCCCTCTTCCATCCTTATTCACCCCTGTCTGCCCCTTCAAGGCACCAGAGTGAGGCAGTGAATCTTGCAGCAGACAGGACTAACTCTATATGGTAACATAATTCAGTGGAAGGAAGATAAATTCCTTGAAGTATCTTCTTTCTCACGCACACCTACTCTCGGGCCAGTCACAACCTGGTGATTGATGAGGCACCTTCCCTTTGAACTGCAGGGCTCAGGAACACCAGGAAAAATTGTGAGAATAAAACTGATATAGCTCAGAATTAGTTCACATTAAGGCCCCCTTAATGAATGAGATAAACACTGTAACAAATATTCATTTCATGGGGCTAGACGTGAGATTTATTTGTATTTCGTGGGAGAGACAGCACATCAGAATAAAAACCTAAGAATGTCCAAGAGAGAAGATCAATGTGTTTTCAGCTTTATTTGCTTTGCACTATTCTTTATTTATTTATTTTAAAAGAGATACTTCTCTCCTGGGATTGCAGTTGGTAGGAGAAGGCCTAAGTGATGTAGTTCCAAACAGATTTAAAAGGGAATTTCTAAACAAAAGCTTTTTCTCAGGACATTTTAGTCCAGCCAGTGAAGAAGCTCTGGCATTTTGACAGTTCCCATACACAGCCAATGCACTTCTGCCACCAGCACCTGGGACCAAACTTACACTTGCCAATGGTTACTGCTTCAGGTTTTTTATTATTATTTTTTGCATTTTATTCTTTTTTAGATTTTTAAGAATTCAGTTCTTATACATATTGTTCAACCAGCTGTATCACAGCAGCACTTTCTTTTTTCATTTTATTTTTTCATCCTGCTCTGAAAGGTTTCAAAAGTTATTTGCTTCAAAGGGTTTCCTCTGAGAGTGGTCCTCTTCTTTTTTTGGCCTTTCCTACTGCGAAAGCTGTGTCCAGGTTTAGAACATTCCTCAAAGCACACTCTAGAGAGGTACATCCTGTGCTCTTTAATACCAAAGTTTTTTAACAAGTAAGTTAAAATAAGCTGCAGTTCTCACCAAATTATTCTTCTAACGACAAACTGTATCCTTAATTAGGTTACATTTAAAACCTCTCAAGGATCCTTATCCCTTTTTTTTTTAGTAAGAACTTATTTCCACTCTTTTACATGCTCATCTTAGAAGACTATATTTGGACTTGATATCTCCACATCCTAACAGAGATAAGAAATCATCAGACTTGTTTTGGATTTTTAGTGCTACTTTCATTTTGAAATATTAAAGAAATATTTTAACAGTGAGAGAGAGACTCTTACAGAAAAGCATCCAATAAACTCATAGAAAAAAATGTTTTAAGATTTTGACAAAATGTTGTCCAATGGTGACTGTAGAAGTTGTACTGGTAGGTAGAGGGAACTCCTAAGATAAAACACTGCTGAAGCTTTAACTGGCAAGATTTATCACACTGCATTGAAAATTAAAATTGCTGCTGCTGATTCTTTTCAGCTGCCAGCTCTAATTCACGCACCATTATTTAGATATTTTTGTCCAGCTTAAAAAATAATCAAGTGAAGTATGGCAGAAGAGTGGTTTTTTGCCTTTTAAAAATCTGTTTTATTAGAGCAATTGTAACCCATATCCCCATGGATGCCTAATGCCAGAGACTGCCAGGGTCAGAGCCCTGTGCCCATGCTCCCAGACACATGATGTTTATGCTCAGTAAAACAGAAACTGCCTTCAACTGCAGATGCTTTTCTATTGCTAATGTTCCTGAAGAGATTTTAGGATTTGCTTCTCTTCCTGAAAAACAAACTTAAAAAAAAAAAAAAAAAACGAAACAAAACAAATGAGAAGACCCAATGTTTAATCAATATTGTATTTTACAGTCACTCATGACTACCAGAGAACTGAGCAGCGTTTTAAGCAGTTCTTTACTGTTCATGCATGAAACTACGTTTTTTTAAAACAATAAAGTTATGTAAGTAGTTTTAGGGACAAGGATTGAGTATTATATAAACACAAAAATAATTGTGTTACTGTTCTCATATCAGTTGTAGTTGTTTCTTATGATGTTTTCCTCATACTAGCAATTTTTGAAAAGCTGATATTTACTTAATAGTCCCTCTGTTGAAGGAAATTTTTGCTTTTTTCGGTGTAAGCAGGATTCCTTCGAGGCACTTTTAAACCTCCAGAATACCGGAGAAATTTAAAATAAAAGGATCCCTAAAACCCAATCCCAAGAGCTCACAGCACAAAAAGCTTTTTACTTGAAAATTCCTCCTCTGAGTAGAATATTGCTTTTACAAACTTAAACAGAGAAGAAAGCCCAGCTATGTTATTGGTAGGTTCATATTTACTAAGAAGGTGAAGAAATTGTTAAAAAGAGAGAGAAGATGGCACTGCCTAAGAAAAAACATGACTTGGGATTTGGCAGAGAGGCTTCCACTTGACCTGAGTACATTTGTATTGAGGTTTGAACCAAATATCATTAATAAAGAGCCTGACTGGGTGGGCACCAACCCAGGTTTCCACTCAACTGCAGAGGTGATGGCAACTCAGTGGGCCTGATTATACCATAAAAATTAAAGAGAAAAATATTCCCTGGAGAGCCATGCAATTGTACAAATTTCACTGCTATTCGCTCACACTGACTGCTAACAGATGAAATTTAACTCTGCTTAGAAATGATGTAATTTCTATTTATTTCAACAGGAATTCTGCTTGCACTAAAACCTAAAAAAAGGCAGCAAGTATTCTTCCCAAGCCCTCAGGGTTTGCACCCTTTAGTTTTTACCATGCAGTTGGAATATAAATAATTGTTATGGTTCAACATTGCTCCCTCTCTAATATTGTACAGAGACTTTACTAAGAAATGCCTTCAGCTCATTCTGTGCAATGGCATGGAAGTGCTCAGTGATCTGTTATGTCTCTAGATACCAAGATGCCTCACCTTTTGCTTTTTTTATCATTTAAAAAATCTCATTAATTATTAACAGTATTATTACTAAAATGCCATTCTGTAATGTTTTATTAGTAAAAATATCAGGACAGCATTGGCTTGCAATTATAAAACAGCAAAAGGCTCTGCAGTAGTAGCATTTGCATCTTTGAAACCCTGCCCTTCAATGACACAAAAATCTTCCAGCAATATTAATCGGGGCTTTGTGCATGATGAACTACTATTATTTTTAGGGAACTGTACAACTTTATTTATTAATGGTTATGTGATATATGCCAGAAAACTGACAGGATGTTCTGCAGGACATCTCTTCAATGATTGCATTTGGAGCCCTTGCCTGCAATTTTAAATTATATAACCTTCACATTGCATTTCACAGCTTTCTGTATGTAATTATAATGGAGTGGCAGCTATGCTGTAGTTAATGTTGAATGTTGTTTTCTGCTTAAAGGTCAAGTCTATTCTAAAATCCATATTCTTAGCGAGATTGTCTTGAAAATTTGCTGTGCCTACTTGGTATGCAGAGCAGTGGTCTAAATTATGATTATTTGTGGAAGAGGTTTCGGAGAAACTCTTCTATAAATAAAAGATAAATAAAGCTGCACTAAAACTTCTAAATGTTACCAAAAAATCACATGATTCTTCTCATTTGTGTGTATGTGTTATTCAACCTATAGCCCTAACCATCTGCAAAACTGATTTCAGTTGCTAGGGATTCATTTTAGCTAGTGCATGTCTCTTCAGAGAAGAAAACTTAAAAAATGTTAATAAAGATAATAATGAACTAAATTTGGCATGCCTAAAAGAATTAAATGCACACATGCATCAAGATTCCCTCTAGCTTGGTATTTTGCACCAATGTGCCATCAAAAATGACTGAAAGACTTAGGAAGAGAAGCTGTGATTATTTAATCTAAATTAAACGCACTCTCTGCCTTTGGAATTCAAGATGTGCGAGTGAGCACGCTGCAGAAGGCTCATTTAGAAATTTTGCCTGGGGATAAAAATAACCTGGGAAGATTTTAAAATTTTCTAAAACCAACCCGCTGACACTGATCTTAATTCTGAAATATTGTGAAGGAAATTACCACTGATTAGCTGGAGGGAAGAGAAAAGATAATAAGGGTGCACTAATCACATTTCCAGCACAATGAAACCGAATCAAATGAAAGCAAGCTTTGGGGTCAAGGACTTCCTGATGCACTGTCCCCTCCAGAGGAACTCCAGACCTTTTGGTGCAGAGCTGGAGATAAAGAGAGCTGCCAGTACAAGCAGCAAACAGGGCTGTAAAACCTGAGCAGAGAGGGGAGGGGACAGTAGGACACACAAGTGGGGACTGTAGGACACACTCCTGGCAGGAGTGGGAAAGGTTAGAGGAACAGGCAGTAGAGGAGAAGAAGACTCCAATCTTCCTACAAAGGACCTGGGAAAGAAGAGGATGGGTGGGGAAAGGAGACATCTAAAGACAGCCATAAGAAAATGGGGTGTTGGATAAGAAGTGAGCAGACTCCCCCTATTCCTTGTGCAAGAGGATCTGACAGCAAAATCCGAGTCCTGCTTCCCTTTTTCCCCTCTTGCCAAAATTGAAGAATGGTGGGAAGATGACTGAGTGAGCTTAACAGATGGGCTTGTACGTCCCAGATTGCTTCAGGTTGCATTAATCTCTGCAGTGGGTTCTCATTTAGTGAGAAAATGTCACCAAAACAAACGAACCGGAGCAGACTGGGACGTGACCAGCAGATGCAGAGAATCTCCTCTGCATGCTGTGGGTAGAGGCAGGCAGGCAGCATTCCCACGTGTCTCCTCCCTGCAGCCCCTCCAAGACTCATCAAAGATACCCCTGCTTGGGAGTATAAATGCCTCAGAGCAGCAGACACGGCAACAGAGAAAGCAGCAGAAACTGGGAACGTGGATGGTGGCAGGGAAGTGAGGTGACACGGCAGAGGAGTCAAAGCAGTCAGGGAACAGGGACAGCACAGTGGCCAAAATATAAAACAGGTATAGTCAGGTGTTGGGAGAACTGCCTTGGAGATGAGCACAATTCACTTCTGTCCATAAACCCTCAAATAATCCCTGCCTGCATGTTCATCTCCATTTCGAGAACATGCCACTACTTCCACTCTTGCATCCTCTCCAGGCTCCTGGACTAACACAGTCCTTTCAGCACGTGAAAGGTCCAGGAAAGAAACATGATGGTTTGCTGGGCTTGCTGAGAGCATCCATCAGGGTGGAAACAAACCCCAAACCAGAAGAGAGGACCAGCAGAGGAACCAACAGGGATTTGGTGCATTATTCCAGAAGAGGCAGAGTAGTGAGTCATGAGACAATGCCATGTAACGGAGGACACCAAGTGCCTCAGTTCAGAGTATGAAAGCTTTACTACTTAGCCTTTTACTACTTTAGACTTAGGATTGCCACAAGTTCCTTAGCACTTCCATAAAGTAAAGAGTGAATAAACTGAAGGTGAAAGGAAAGTGAGGAAAACTTCAGGTCACACAAACATAATTTCAGAAAATGCATGAATACAAAGCAAATACCATTTACATTTTGCTTTAATTAGTCTGTCCTTGAACGTTATTCCAACACACCAAGCATTGCATCTGCTAGGACTACCTCCAGTTGCTAAAGAAACAGTGGAGGGAGCAGACAAACACTGTGGACATGTGCTTGTTCCAGAAGCTGTTGCATTTGGCAGAACTGGCTGACACCAACTGCCCAGTGCCCCAAGTGCCACCCAGCTCCTGCTATCCCAACTGCAGCCCTGCTTCTCCTTTGGTGCACTCAGGGATCACCACCACCCCCCATGTCACACTAACACCATTTACCAGTGTGGAACTGAAGGAGGGACACCAGATTTTGGGGGGTCACAGCCCCCTCTCAGTAGCTCCTGCTGGTGTTCCCCAGCTCAGCCCCCTGCACTCGCCAGGGACAGAAGAGCTCCACAGCTCCTGGATCCCAGTGCTCCAGGAGGCAGGAGCAGCACATTCGGATTCACCACACCACCCTCACCTGGAGACTGGCTGGATGCCACCTGACAATGCATTTTGCTTTAATGCATAAATTTGAAGCAATGTAATTTCCATTTATATGTGCACTCTGTTGGCCAGAGCAGCTTTCCTGTTTTTATCAAGCAGACAAAAGGTTTAAGCTCTATAAAAGGTGGCTGATATTTAAGTTTTAATAAAAATATATTTCAGGTATGTCATTCTTCCCTTAGGCTGACCTAGCCTACAATATATTATTTACATAACTGCTGCAATATCTATTTCAAAACTGACTCGACAGCCCTCTCCAGAACTGTAAGCTGCCCTGCCTGTCACCATGATGGGTAAACACTGTCACCTTTTCATGGCCTGATGAAATATAGAGGAGTAGTAAAGTGCACCATCCATCACAATGGCATTAAGTAGGTTTTTGAAGTAGATTTCAGATCACAAATGCTCACATTTTTACTCACAAATGCTGTTTAGACTGTTACCAGAAAGCACAAATTGGATGGCTCATATACAATGGCCGTATGATGAATGGACATGACAGGTGGTCAAAGAAAATGACTCTTGCTGTTCTACAAATAACCTTGTCAACATCAAAGTGGAGCTGTAGCTCTGCTGGTAGCCAGACTGCAATAGCTTAATGGTTTTATTTGCTTCAACTTCTAGCAAACTAAACAGACAAATGAGATACAATGAAGCAGCAGCATCCAGGCAGTATTAGCAATTCAGCCTGATTAAGTGACACATAATAGGAATTTTCTGCTAAGGATGTGCCACATTTGAAAGAAAATTATTCAGGTTATGAGTAGCTGTTATAAAAATACCTGTTCACAGGAAAAAACTTCATGATTTTGCAATCACAAACCACTGTAGGATATTCAAAATACACGACTTGTAGTTCCACTGCAAGCAATCAAGTCACTTTCTAATGGCTGGACCCAGCAACAGCCACCACCTGCTACTTCTCATTTAAAGTTTTTCTACTTCCATTAGTTTAAATAGTAGAGATTAGTCTGTAGGCTTGAAAGTCAGGAAGGTTAGATCACTACCAACTTACCTGTAGCCTAAACAAATAGGAAGATTTCCCTTTTAGGCAAAAACTCTACATCTAAGGACATTTCAGGTAGACCTTTTGAAGAACAGAAGAACACATCTCAAGTTTTGTAAGGGTGCTGAGGTATCTCGAAGAACTGACTGTAAAACCAAGCAGAGAGTCATTCTCTGGCTCCAGTGCAAGTTTGGAGTTTTGCCAAAGCCAAGGTCCAGCCCTTGTGATGAGGATGGTGTGTGTGGGCATCATTTCTGCTGAACTCAGAAGAGAAAACTGCCCTGGAACGTAATGGACACGGGAACACGTGCTGCTGGGAATAGCAGCAGTGGCTCTTCCCGGAACATTGGATTTCCTTCAACCTGATGAATTTGTTAGCAACACATTGACATTCACGAAATGAAACCCCAAAGGTCACAACCATTCTTCTCTCTGATTAAAGTTACTCTTACTAAGTTACAATGAGAAAATAATATTATACATGGAGGTTTTAAGTGATATGAGAAGGCAACCCCATTCATTAGTACATGGAAAAGTTAAAGTGGGCATCATGCAAGTTAGGACCTCTTCTTGCCTACCTAATTTGGTTCTCAGCAACAAATTCGAAGTGGACAGAGCCCCAAAACAGAGGCTGATGAGACTCATCATGTTTACAGTAGGCATGTTTAAATATTAAGATGTTCACAATCTGTTCCTTTATCGTCTGTGAGTGTTCTAAGCCATGAACAAACATGTCTTTTAAATAAGAAAGAAACCATGATGGAAACCCCCCAGCATCAGTGGAATAATAATAATACAATATTCTTAAAAGGAGGAAGATGAAAATAGTGCAATTAACAGTGAAACTTCAATTTTTGTATTTCAGAAATATTAAGATTTACACTACCTCAGCTAGGAAGGTAAACAGAAATGATGGCCCCTTTGTGCACTCTCAAAATATTTAGCAAGAAGCTAAAGGAAAACAGACAGTGAAGACAGTAGACAGGAAAAAAAAAGATAACCCAAGATCTTATTTCACTTGGCAAGTAACAAATCCAAACAGGTAGAATCTTTTTGCTGACAAAACTTCCCAGAGTAACTACAGTAAGACAGAACTACAAATCGGTGTTTTCAAGAGGAAACAGAGCAGATGTGTCAACTGAGTTGTCACAGAAAAAAATTATGTGAGATCCACAACCATAATTCAGAGGCTCTGGGTATGAGCCCAGCATCCCCACCAGCCTCATCTTATCCTTCCTACAAACATCTCTCAAACCAGTAGCTCTTGTACATTGGCAAGGATAAAGTGAAATTCTAGACACAGCTTCCAGATTTTTACACACAAGCAAAATGTGCCAATTCATAAACTTAGATACTTAAAAAAAATATTCACATAGATATATGTGAGTGTGTATCAATAGCTATGTATACTCCTATGAACTATTCATATAAAATAAGGTTGTAAGGTTAATTAAGAGAAGTACAACTGGCCACATAATAATTCACGTAAATATGCTTATTTTAAGGCTGGGCATTTCAGCATCTTATCAATTGGATTTGATGATCTTACAGGTCTTTTCCTACCTAAATAATCCTGTGATTCTGTGTGCAATTTTCCAGTTAGGTGCAGCAAAAGCTGATGTTTCCTAACTCTACTTCACCACAAGTGACAGAGACAAATGGCCACGTTACCTCAAGAGTTCCTTTGGCAGAATAAGCTGCGTAGGGGTACAGGAGGTCTTGGCTGTGAAGTGTTTTGGGGTCTCTGCTGCACAGTTGTCCACTTGGATAAAAGCACTCCCCGCTGTTCTGCAGAGTTACTGTGTTTGAAGAAGGGCCTGGCAGGTCGAGCAGAACGGAGTAATTCACCAGCCGGACATCTTCCAGGCCTTGGGAACGCCACTGACCCAGGATTTTCATTGCAAGGTCTGCATCATCTTCTCTGGGGAACTCTAACAGATCTCTGAAAAAAAAAAACAGAAAAACAAAAACCAAAACGCACAAGTAAACACGGGTTTAGTTTATTTCTCACTGGGAGTCTTGTACCTTAGCATGCATCAGTGCATGACTTTATTAAAAACCTATCATCAAACATGCAAAAAAACCATACAACTTTCATTTTTTTTGCTAATATTTTCTTACCAACTACGAGACAAAGGCAACTGCTTTTTGGGAAATAAAAGTAAGGGGGAAAAAAAAGTATGCATAGGAAACATATCCAAATGAAATAAAGAATCCTACAGAAATTATCACAGTGACTGTTTCAAAATTCATATGTTGTTTGCTGATCAAACTTCTAAAAGAACATAAATTTAACAATCTTTAAACATGAAGTCAATCTGAAGTAACATCTCAGGGACGTCAGGGAGGGCATGATGCTGAAAATTAGTTATAATTACATAGTTATTACACACCTATATGTTTGGCTTGAATCCATCAAGGAAAGCAGATTTACTAAGCAGAATGGAACTGTTCCCTTAAACAATGTGCTCACTGTCAGCGAGTTCTGAACATCTCCTGCCTGCACTGAAGGATCACCTGAGCCACCAGCTTGGCCAGCATAAAAGGCAAACATGGGAATTATTTTGGCAGTATCTACTGATGGGTCAATGAGAACTCAAGACAGGTTGGTCTGGTCTTTTATCACGGGGTTTGCATTACTTTCAACACTGGCTGGCACAGGGGGCCACTTTCCTCCCCAGCACATGCCAAAGGATTCCAGATGCTGAAACTACTGCCATGATAACTTCAGAGGATGTGCTTGCTGAAGGAGCAACTGAAGGCTTTCCCTACTTCATGCAGGCAAGCAGTCATGTAAGCAAAGAAGAACAGAAATAAAATTTATTACTCAAATAAAAAGCACTACCCATGTGCAGCACAAAAAGCTTATAGAATATTTGCTGGATTTTGTGAAGTTGGGTTTTTTTGGGATTTTTTTTTTTTTTTGTGTGTCTACAAAGCTCTCAGGACTGAAGAGACGATTAAGGATCACAGATGTATTGATTTCCAAGCACAGAGATACTGACACTGCCTGAAAGTCCTGTCCACAACCTTCTCCTCACAAAGAGGCCACTAAACTGCTTTAAGCTCCTCAACAGAACTTCAAACAATACTCTGGCTGCCTTGTACACACCAAAAATAAACAGCTGAATAATGTATAGTGTTTTTAAGCAAGCAATAGATATCTTAGAATCCCACCAGGTGCTTTCCAGGTACCTCTGCAATATCCAAAACCAGTGCTGCAGGTGGGAAGCTCCTGGCTAAAGGTGCTGGCACTACTTCCAGAAGGGTCTGCACTGGCCCCAGGTAGAGCCCCAGCAAGCAAAGCTTATGATGGGAGTCAAGCACAAGGGCTCCCTTCTGCACCCATCTTGTGGCTGAACATTTGAAAAATGAACATTTACTGCCTAGACAACACCAAGGCCTTAAAAGGGCAGAAAGTGATGTTAAAACACCCATTATGCCTAGAAATGGCTCAAAAATTATATATTCCATTCAAATGCCTAATGCCCACCATCACATTACATGGGTGGAATGATTATTCCAACACGCAAAAGGTTTTGGTTTGTTTGGGGTTTTTTTTTAATAGACATATCTTTGTATAAATGTGCTTTTTATCAAATATATTTGTTCAAAGCAATATGTTCTACCCCAGGCTGCACTACCCCAGTGAGGATGTTCACACACAAAGTTCAAAATCTTTACAACAGCACTGGCCTTATGCTGGGACTTCAGGGATCCTGTCAGGAACAATAACTGTCTTGCAGATTTAATGTTTTTAAATTATCTAAAATAAGTCTTCGAGCCCTCTACACCACACAGATGACTTAATCCAATCTGCAGTATATTACAAGTTTCCAATTTCATCTCCTGTGCCTGCTAATGTAATGACATAAACTTGGGCAGTGCAGAAATACAGAAAGTTGTTTGATTAACACAATCATTAACAGAATATCTACATTTCCCTCATGTGATAGAAACATTAATAGAATAAATAATTAAAGAAACTTATCCTAAACCAATAGGGTTATGGTACATTGCAACCAGAAGCATTCAGTCACAAGAAAAGGAATTAAGTATTAAAAGAGGAAGATACAATAAGCAAATTGCTCCCTTACTAGTAGAAGTTACTTTCCACTTCATAATTAAATCAACATGTCTTTGAAACTTTTGTGACAACATATCTGATTAAGCTACAGAAATGATCCCACTATTTACTCCATAATGTCTTTATAGCATGTTAAAATCTAATTGCAAATTATAAGCAGACATTATTTTACAATAAATCAGCACATATTAGACTACTTTGATGAATCTTATAAACACTGCTAGAAAGATTTTTTTCCAGACTTATTACAACAGCTGACTTGCATTTGCCTTTGATGCTGACTGCATGAACTTCAAGTCAGAGGTAATTTAACTCATTATTTTTTCACATACTAATTGTATAACAAGTAAAATATGCAACACCAGTATTTCCTAAACCCAGCCAAATTCAGAAAATTGTCAAGTTTGGCACTTCAGCCTGGAAGAATATCAACATTTCACATGCACTACACAGTCCTTAACAAATGCTCAGATTATTTACTTCCTAGAACTTGCAGGGCTCAGAGACTCCCAGCAGTGGGATTTCAGCAGTGGAGAGGAGCAGCCCCTTGGGATGAGGATGTCTCCCAAGCAGCTGCATGCTCAGAAGGAACCAATACCAATGCAATTGCCAATTTCCACTTACAGCACTGCCTCTGATAACTTCAGCCAAATTTCTGACTCCCTTTGGTCACATTAAAAAGATATTTTATTCAGGTACGTTTTCAGGGTCACTCAATGGGAATAACCACAAAGTTTATGGGCACATCTCTGTTGCTGTTAATCTACATAATCCAGTGAAGTGGAGCCACCACAGACTGAAGATTTGGTCTCAAGTCAGAATCAACACTAATAAATGTAACAATGCCAGTCTGAACACTCCTGTGCCTTTATAGGATGCTCTCAGAGATTTCCACACATTCCTGACCTTTACTTTCCAATACAGATCAGTATTGAACTAATGTACATCAGAACAGGACATAAACTCATTTCTTGAGCATTCTCCTCCATCTCAAAATGCCTAGTTCCTGAACTCAAAAAAAACCCAAAACCACCAGGTAAAAATTGCACATTAAACCCAGAAAGTTCACCCTACTTCACTTGAACCAAGTAGAGATTTCTCACTTTGATGTGATGGAAGGACCACTACTGTTGAAGAGTCAAAGTCCCAAACCTAGGATAATAATTTTAAATATGTTGAAGATATACTTTTAATAGAGCCAGGGGTTCTGCAGCCTCTGCAGCTTCCAAAGGCTGTTCTCTACCAGACGATTATAAAAGATAAATGAACACGCACACAAAATATACAAATTTCATTTTCAATTTGGTAACCATGGGGAACACAGACCTGCCGTGCCTTAATGGAAAGTCATTTGCTACAACAGCACTTTTTGACACAGCTTGCCAAAGGAGAGAACAAGGTATTGCAAATAAGCCAGCTGGGACATGGAAACACTACTCAACAGACACTGAAAAATTACAGCAGGTCACTCTAACAACCAAGAGATGGAATAATTTCACTGTATGACACAATTACTTCTCAGATAATCCTATTAAATAGCTATAAAACGCCATGAAAAAAAAAAATTTGGAATTGCAGAAGGATTCTACAGATTCAGTCTGAAAAATCGACGGGGACAAAAATTCCCTGCAAACACGTAAAACTTCAAGTGTGGTTGGTTTGGTTAGTTTTTTTCTTTTCAGATTAACCACCTTGACTGCCATGAGCATGGGGAACTGGCCTACACCTCCTGGCCTACTAAGAAAAAATATTCTGAATTTCAGTTTTGCCCAGTTAGATGTTTAAGTGCCTTATTCCCATATTTCGACTGTAAATTTCCACGATTTTCTTCCAGGTCACTGAAATTGTTCATAAAGCAACTACTGTAATTTTAGATAAGAGCTAACAACAAATGGGGTTTTGGAATTTTTACAGATCGATTTTTCAGCTGAGTAGCTGCTCTCAGATCCTGTGAGCTGCAACGACTGCTCATATTTTGTAAAGCTGCACCAGATCAAAGTGCTCTCTTGTCTAACACGGCGCTCCCAACAGTAGCTGGTAGCAGATAATCACAGAAGAATGCAGGAAATGCACCACGTGGCGTTATTACATTTATAGCCTCTCATGCAAATGTCTTTTTTTTTTTACCCTCAAACTTTGTGCAGGCTGAGTTTTAAAGATGTTTTTGCACGTTGAAGATTTCAGAGCTCATTTCAGTCCATTAAGAGCCGAGCCGTGCCACCCGCACACACCAACTGCTCAGCAGATGCACCAGCATTTCCCACTCTTGCAGAAAGAGGAGTTATTTGTGTCCATCACACACAGTGTGCACACACAGGAAACGCTCAGGAAATACCACCTGCCCAAGCCACATCTGCTTCAATTTTAATTACATGTTCCTGTTAATTAGGGCACTCCACCGGGCTGGTCTCCAACCTGCCCGCTTGGATTTCCCATGGTCTGAACTGATGGCCACAAATTTACTGTTCCCAAAAGATAGAAATAACTAAATTCAGGTCCAAGAGAGGATAAATATTTATCAGGAAGTGAGACAAACACGCTCATGGTGCAGAGAGTAGCACGCAGGATCCTGAAGCACCTCAGGTTCTTCAGGTTACATTGCAAGGTCACCAGCATCTGCTGCAGAGAGCTGATCTGTGAAATGTCCTCTGTCACATCTACCATCAGTCTTCATGCATTCTGGATAGTCTGGGCGTATTCCTTGCAATAATAACAACAACAATTAACCCCTGCTCATTCTTGAGTAACAACTTACTGCCTTTGCTATCTAAAAGAGTATTTACAGAGCTGCATCTGCACCACAGATTTTACGTCGGGCCTACGACACTTTTAACATGCTTTAACATAAAGAAGAACAGGTCATGCTTTTAACAGAAAGGACTATGATTTATGGCAGCTTTTACTTCTCACAGACACAGATTAATTCAATTCATGAAATCATAACAAATACAGAATGTCAGAAAACAGAATGCCAGCTCCAGATTTGGTTGTGCTGTTCTCTAGCAAAAAAACGCTTTGGAATTTTATTTTTTTAAAAAAACTTATGTGTACTGTGGCTTTCAGGTATTTCCAATAAAAATGTCATGAACTCTCTCTTTAGAAAGTCATACTATGAGAAAATAGAGAAACACTTTTAAACAAAACTTCACAGCATTTTTGCACTGTGTTTAAGTCCACGTGGGTATTAGACTTTCACAGGGGTACCTGACCATGTGCATCTTCTCCTATGCAGTACAAATTCATGGCTGCTCCAGGGCAAACCTCTTGTTTTCCTGAGAAGTTCTTTGCCATGGGATTGAAGAACACCCAGACCTCAGCCCCTGCTGGTGCCCAAGCTTAGCTATTTTATGCACATTTATGTTTTTTCACTACAGGACTACCAAGTTTACTGCTCCTACCCATCACATCAGTCAAATGCCTTTTATACTTTTTAAACAAAACTCATCAGGATAGTTCAAATCTCACTTTCCAACATCATGATGCAAACCAAACTTGCATTCAAGGCAGATGGTGAAAGGCATTGAAAAATGACTGATTCTCTCACTGTCAGTTCCACAGTTTATTGGAAAACAAGCAATTCTTTGTTCCTCTGCACTAAACATTGCAAAGTCATGAACTGGCCATAGGTGAGCTTTCCAAAGCTTTTTAAGAGATCTGGATGTCAGTTACGTGACATTTAGCCAGCATCCAAATCCTCCAAATCCTTCAGAACATTAGAGGGCCAATATGAGATAAGCAAATCACTCAGAAGGGACAGGGAGGTAGAGACAGAGCTAGGAACAGAAACCAGATTGGCTATTTACACTTGTGGCTTCAGTTATCAGTCTTTTTTTTTTTT
>VWYO01027633.1:127583-156798 GCA_013400275.1 Rhadina sibilatrix
CCTTTATTTATGATGTTTTTTTTTTTGTTTTTTTTTTTAAATCTTACTTAATTGTATTTTTTTTTCAAGCACTCACTTTTCTATGACATACACCTTGCTCAACTACCCAGTGTAGAGATGGATGAGAACGTCATCAAACATTTCTCTCCCCTCACTCTGGAAGCAAGTTAGGAAAAAAAAAAAATCCCACAAGAATGAAAACAAAACCAAGTGGAAAAAAACCCCAAAAACAAACAAACAAAAACCCCCCCACAGATGGTTATCATTATCCACTTCAAGAACAGTAAATGAACCACAGAACCCTTAACATGGAGAATGACAGCTCCACTCCCTCAAATGGACTATTTCAAAGATTCTGAGTTAATTTCACAGGAAGAGGAGAGACAACTTTCACACTGTGTACTTCAACTCTAAAGAAATCACTGCCACATTCCACAGTTCCCTTTGGTTACAAGAATGACACACTTTCCTTTTAGCAAAGCCAGGAGGCTTTGCTTCTCCCTAGCACAAAACTTCAAACTGGACTGATACATTTATTCTATTTATTACAATAAATTGCTTTCAACAGATGAGCTGTTGGTAAAAAAAAAAAAAATAAAAAAAAATAAAAAAAAAAAAGTTCTTTCAAAATACATACACAATGAGGATATCTATACAGGAAACCTCTTTTATTATTATTAAAGGAACTCTTGTTTTAAAGATGATCTTGCAAAATGATGCCATTTTCTTTCACAATCAGTAACATACCCACAACTACAGTTTTCTTATTAACTTTCAGAGTTGCTAAATTTCAGTCAAGATACAGGTTTTCCTCTATGGTACAGACAACTGTGTGTCATACAGACACAAACAAATGACACCCGCACACTGAGATGTCCAAGGCAGAAAAGAGAAAATTTATTTACAGACTTCAACATTTATAGAATTCCAGCAGTGACCATGGATTGGAGGAAGAAAATCTTCCTCTTTAACCACACTGGTCAACCCAACAGTCCATCCACAGTCCTGTCCTTATGAGAAGAATGTAAACATGGACAGACAGTTACAATAACAAGAAAGCTGTGGATGTAAAATTGTGTCTGACTCCAAAGGTAAACACAGAAGGCTGAAATAGAACTTTAGAAAAACTCCTTCAAGAGACAGAGGAGAACAGCAAAAACCCAGACAACAACTGCGTGCACACAAACTGCATCTTTGTACAATTCCATCTAAAATATTTGAGCCACGTGCTTTAACCTTTTTTTTGGTTATAAATTGGTTATAAATTTGGTTATTTTGGTTACACAAGGATATCTTAGCCCCTGTTTCAAACACAGCAAAGAGAATATATAATCTTATTCAAAGCTTATAGATCTAACGATTCAATGAAGGTTTTTACTCTATTTTCTCCTAATGCAAAGAGGAGCAGCAGCTCCAAGCAGCTGTGCCCTGAGTTTTCCAGCAGGTTACAACGCCGAGGGCGATGCCGAGCCACAGCGGAAGGAGGACGGGGAGAAGACAATCCCTCACCTTGAAATGTTTGCATATAACCCTGCATTCACTGGCAGAGCACTGACCCAGCAAAACTTCACAATGATATAATCTTCTTTTCTTCCCAGACCACAGGGAATATGTCAGTGTCTCAATAAAATGTGACCAGCTGCATAATCAAGTCCAAGTGGTTCCTTTTACTGTCGGAGACAATTAGGTTTACTTCCAGCAAGAGACTGTTCCTGTGTGGATGTGAATAGCAGTGGATGGCTCTTTTTCTATACAGAAAACCTATTGATCAAAAAAACCCCAACCCTTGAAACCTCGCTTTTTATACAGGAAATCTGCTGATTAAAAAAAAAAAAAAAATCTCAATACTGCTCAACTGGCAGCATTTTATTCGTTTCCATTGCCAATCATTAAATTACACTGTGAATTCTAAAGTAATTACACTGAATGTGTCATTCTTATGGCACTGGACATCTTGATTGGAACTGTATGATTTAACTTTTAAATAATACCCCCGTTCTCAAAGGACAATGAGGAATTAAAGGGGGCATGCTAACCCAAAATAAAAAAAATAAAAAATTAACAAATAAACAAAAAACCCCCACAACAACTTAGCAATGCTTAGAAAAGCTACCTATTATTTAAAGATTCAGGATCACTTTGAATTAGATAAATCCCCAAATAAATGTTTAATTTTTAGAATTTGAAAAGAATGTAAAAAACTTTATTTTCTTTCACGAATTTCAAGACATTAACCTTATATACAGGAAAACCTAAGACAGCCACAAGATGATGCCACGTAACCTTCCTGTTACCAGCCTCATTTTCTTATCAGTATATGTTAATTTATCAGTGCAATTCTAATAGAACTGCAAAGATTCCTAGCTGATATGTCAGCCTGGATATTTTATTTCAAAAATATTTAGAAGTTCAGTAGAGTGTATTGGTTAAAATGAAAACTGCAGATTAAAAGAAAAAAAAAAAAGTAAAAAAAAGAAAGGATAAAATACCATCTCCACATGCTTATGTAAGAAGAGTGTTATCACAAATGCCATATCACATGGCTTAGTTCTGATAATCTCCATCTCACCAGCTGAACTGTGCTTCAGCTGCATTTGTTTTTATCTGAAAACACTGACAGCTTCCAAGTGACCCTTCAGTTCTAATATACAGCTGAGGAAATCAGCACTGATAACCAAAACACTGTCCTGAAGTTATTTACACTGTACCACAAATCCAACTGCTGGTGGATAAACTAAAAGCTCTTTCCAAAGGAGCAAGCATAAAATCTTATAAAGACAGGCTTGGGATGAGGCCACAGGAGATCATTTGGTTTGAGGCAGGCTCAACTCACCCCACTGCCACCCCAGGCATTTGTTTTCCTGCCCTTTTCCAAAGATATAAACCTCTTGTCCATCCTAAATAATCACCCTCCTGTATTTAGACACACTGCATTTTCTCCTTTCTCCTTCTCGTGCTGAGAACAGACTAATCTTCTTCTCTCTGCAAGTTTTGGGTTGGTTTTTTTTTTTTTTTTTTTACATACTTAAGGATTGCTCTCATGGCCTTCCCTCAACTGGTCTTGTCTTAAAATCAAATTTTCTCACCTTTTTCATCCATTTCCTAAGAGCCATTGCTTCTGAAATCTCCAGCTGCCCTCCCTCACCTCTTCTGGCCTCTTGCCAGCCTCGTCCCCATTCCTCTGGAAGCAGAAGTCCAACAAAAGGCCATTCCAAATATGCCTTTTGCACTGAAAATGAAAGATTAGGATCCAATTATCCTCTGCCTCCATAAAATTCAATTATTCTCCTTCTGCTGTCCTTTATTTGATTTCAACTCTGTACCTCTCCAGTTAAGTTCATCGACTCCTCAGCTCTGCTGACCTCAAAGGGGCCTCACCATTTCATCACTCATTTGCTTCAAGAAGGAATGGTCCTGAATACATCTCCATGAACTGCATAAAACAGGTCAGATTTTCAAAGTGCTGAGAATCCACTGCTAAGAATGCATTCTCACCTGCCCCCCCTAAACCAAAAAGTTCCCAAAAAGACAACTAAGCTTAAGTGCCAGACTTCCAGAATTGTTCTATCTGCCCCACGCCAGATTTCTGCAAATATGAGCCTGAGTTTGCTCTTAATGTGGTGTGTTAAGGAAGCCATGGACAGACAGGAGGACACAGAACAGGATTCAGAGATTCATCAGCTGAGCAGGTTTTTACTGGGTACTCACAAACAGAACACAGTCAAGTTATCTCCACTGCAGAAAAATAATATTGTCCTGGCCGTGCTGCATTGCCTCTCACATCTACTATGAAGACAAAGTCATCTATTAAACTATCAAGTTTAATATTTATATTAAATTAATATATTAAATTATATTATAATATATTAAATAAAAATATATAATAAATATATTAATTTTATATAAATTTATATAAATATAATATTAATAATTAAGGAGGAATTGTGGGAGGCAGATGGTCTATTTGTTATTAGCATGACATGACTACTGGTATTCTTGCTAACAAACTACCCACATGGACTATGCAGACACAACATCTCATCCCCAAGTTTCTTAAAAATCTGTGACATTCACACGTATGACACACTTGCTGACATATAAAAAGGATAAATATCACAATGATAAAACCAGTACAGGGTTCAAAGTCTAAATATATCCAATCAAGCTGAATCGAAACAGCTTCAGATTTTTAAGCCACAAAGAAAACATCAAACCACAAGTTTTGCAGTGTAGCCACAAACAACACTGTATAAACAGGAGAAAAAAAAATTGAAAAATTGTAGCTATATCTGAAGCAATAGGAACTACAAGAGGTATCTGTAAAGTCTGTGTTTTGGGAAAACTGAAGATAAATTGAATATTTTGTGTTTTATTGGAAACCTTCAGGAAACAAATCTACCTTACTTAGCAAATGGAGGAACCCAGTGAGTGTTTCAGTGCAGCCTAATGGGTATCGTGTCCCTTCTTCAACTTCTTCCTCCACTCACCCCCAAAGTGGCTCAGATTTACAGCCCATATTGTGCCTGCTCACTGGCACTCTCGCTGCAGGCAGAATTCTGCCAGAAAGAGAAAAACAGGGAAAGACTTAACAATTCCTGAGCATTTATTCCTCAGAGCAGCACACTGAAACAGCCAGTTACGGATTTTGCACACATTTCCTTGAATGAACTGATGGAAATTGTACAAGTGCAAATCCACACGTGGACGTTGTTTTTGAAGCAGTTGTTCTGTTTAATGAAGAACCACTGCAGGCTTTTCTTTCTGCACATTTTCTGCTGGCTGCAGACATTCCCAGAGGCAGTGTCCATAACTCCACTGCCACAGAGCAGACACCTCACCCCTGCACCAACTGCAGGCTCTCCCCCAACCACAATTAAAACCACACGCAAGGAAGATCCTCTTAAACCAAAATATGTATGCCTAAATTTAGATCCACTCCTTCTGCTTCTTCCAGAGCAGACACAAGGACAACCAGGACAGCATTCACTTCTGAATTTTGGTTAGATGCTTCAGCAAATTACTTTGCATTAAAGCTTCACTCTACGAGCAACAATCGCTATGAGACCTGAGCAACTTGGGGTGTGTTAGAAGGCAAAAAAAGGAGGAGAAATACATTATTGTGAGTCTTGCTACTGAAGAAAATACAGTCTGGAAACGAATGCTATACTGAGTGAAACAAATAGTGGATTTTATTCAATCTGATCTCCAATTAAAACAAGTATCACATGTGGTTAAGCCTTAGAAACTTTTTTTTAAAAAAACTCATTGTAACAGAGAACACAAGGGAAGATGCTAAGCACATTTTCGGTGAAGTTAACAGTTTTGTCAACAAAATACAATATTAGCTGTGATATTTATGTAAGCAATATCTTCCAGAGCACCAACAGGATTTAGGAAAGCAAAAAGACTTAAGCTTCTCTTTGGAATTGCATGGGGGATCATCTTTCCTACAGAGTGTTTGAAACAGCAAATTTCCTTAGCAATCGGTGGAAATTCTGTATCAATGTCTGGGTATCCACAGAGGGAGCACAAAAAGGCTCCAGACACCCAAATATGTGCCAGTCACTGTGAATTAGGATAAAGTTTGCTTCTGTATCTTCCTCAGTGAACTCTGTCAAGACTGTCAAACCCTGCCTGCACCTTCTCCTCTTTCTGAGGTTTTGTGATTCGCTTTGGGATGTGGGCATGGAGGAGGGTCACCTCATGTCACACACTTCTTTTGCCATTCTTGGGAGCTTTTCTACCACTTCTCCTCACCATCCTCCCCTTCCCATTGCAAACTGTCCTTTGGTTACCCCAGCCTTTGATGGCTTCACATCTGCTCCCCTGCATTGCCACATTTCACTCCTGAAATGTCCCTTGTCAGCTGCAGCCCACTATTCCCCTGTAACATATTCCTCTGTGTGCTAAGCTGACAGGATCAGCAAACAAATAATATAATGCATTTGAGCCTTGGGACTGAAAAAATGACTGATGAGCCAAATACACCTTGAGTGGAGAAAGAAAGAAAGAATTCAACTTGACAGGGGAGCTGGACCACGTTTGCCTCCCCCAGCCTTTCATCCTGCATATCACACGAGAAACACTCCAGAAACATTGGCTTATAAAAATAATTTACTCACAATATCCAGATGGTGAGTGGGGAGAGGAATAGCCTAGCTGCTGGAAGTGTTTTCCCACCTTGCATTCAGTTTTTAAAGTTTTAGATAAAAGTGATGTCACTTGAGGTGACTTGGCAGTCTGTGCCCACAGTTTGCTCTCCAGGCTAGCAAGAGGTACAAATTTGTATAATTTGGGCAAAAATCTTTTTCTGTCTCAACAATCAGGTCCTAAATTTTATTTACTCATAGTCTTCCTATGTATATACAGCACCTTTTTTTTGGAGGATCAAATACCAACTTATTTAAGGTTTGAATTGTTAGGGGTGGTTTGTGGTTTTTTGTTTTTTTTTTTTTTGGGTGGGAGGGGAAGTTATTATAAGATTTTGTATAATTCTGCTACACGAGGCAGATGTGAACATTTAGAGAACTGAGAGATGGAAAAAGAGAATAATCTTGCTCTGCATCATCTTCTTTTCACCTTGGCCACTAACATTAAGAAATGTGATTTAATGACACATTTATATGAAGACAACAACAGCTTTATAGCTCACTATACACTACATTGCTAGGATGCATTTCTTAAATCATCAACAAAATTACCCTCTCTAGCTATGCATTTAGTCTACCTCTCAGCAACTTGAAAGATTGAATTAATCACATTAGCCACAGCCAAGACTTCTTTTTAGTTTTGTTTTTTTTTTTTAATGGATGATTAACATTAGAATCTCAGATCCATATTTAGACATATAAATAAATAAAATCTTGAATTAAAAATGATGAGCACTGAAAATTAGGTCACCTACGCAGGAGTTTTATTAAAGACTTAGGTACAGCTGAGATTATTTCCTCCTCAGTTAGAACATTTTCCCATGGGAGACTGGCAAGTCCATAGCATCAGGCATTTGTAAGGACAAGACAGTCCCCAAATGATTCATCCTCTTCTACCCATTCAGGTCTCAGCCCTAAGTCTCAAGAGCCCAAGCTCTCTGCCTTATCAGTACTGCAAACCCACCCAGTAAAGCCACCCACCTCCAGCTAAAAATAAAAACAAAAATGTCCCAAGCCCTCCCCTACCCCTCTGCCTCCACCTGAAAATTCCCATTTGTTCAGCTCTGCTGATGGAACAATAAACCCACCTCATCCAGTACAGTCTGGGGGGACTATTTAGACAATTTAAAAACCATATATTTGTTAATTGAGCTAATCCACTAGATAGAAACATATTTTTGTGCAGCCAGTCTGTTCCCCAAGACTAATTGCAATATTTAACAAGCCACCATCCCACACCAGTCCTCTTCCAGCATTTTTCGGGCACCCACAGTAGGCAGTGGCTGTTCTGTTTCCTGAAATGAAACCTGCACATCAAAACCTTCTAGCTGAATGGGCCTGACCTTTGTAAAGCAGTGCTATTAATAAGATAAAATAAACTGCAGGACTCTAGCAACCAGGTTAAAAACCCAGTAAAGAGGCAGGAGATGACATGAAATGAGACTAAGCGGTCTGTGCGTAATGAAGTAGACGATATCCTAAAATTGAATCAGCTTCCAATAGCCAAGATCTGCTTTTAAAATACAGAGATACATCTGCATTGGCAAATGAAAAGGCAAAGAGTGCATTTAAAGGCAGTCAAAGGCACACTGTTTCTATCCATTCATGTTCCAGAACAATGATGCATGAAATAATGGCTGTTAATACACAGGTTTGCACATGCTGCCAGATTAAGGATAAACCCCAAACCAGACTGGCTGCAAGAGGAAATACCTACTTTTCTCCCTATAAATGTGCAGGCCTCTTACATGAACGCATACCTGTAAAAACAAATTTTCACAACTGCATTTTCTTAGTTCAGATGTAGAATATATTTATAAACCCCCAGGGATAACTGGTAACCCATGCACATGTGTGTGCTTGTGACACCTGCTTCATCTGCTGCTGCTGCTCTTTTCCTGTTTAAGGCAGATTGCAGAACACCAGAAGATTTCAGTGCAATCATTGATGACAGCAAGATGTTTGGAACACAACCTGCTTTCTCTGCCCCTGAACACTTGTAGCTGCAGCTCCACTTGTCTCCTGCCAGCTGCAGCACAAACCCCAGGAGACTCAGCCACCCCAGGCTGCTCCAGCCTCATTTACCTCAGCCTGGCAGAGAGACCCACAACAGCTTTTCAGCTGCTGTTAGATGATTACAGAGGAATTTTCAGTTAAAAAAAAATAAAAATAAAAACAAAAACAATTTTTTAAAAAAATCCAGGATCTAACAAGGTCAAAAACTTAATGTAAACTCCTAACATGCCAAAATTACAGGATCAGCTCCCATACATTGAACTCTGTCCCTCTGGGTTAATTACAGAGCAAAGCTGTGCCCCCGTACTGAAGCCCCCAAAATTATGGTACCACACAAAGGGTAAAGTTTAAATTAATCAAAGCCATTTTACGTGCTATCTTCAGCTCATCAGTTCCATAATGTGACAGAGACATTCACAGTACAAAACCCCATCAAATGCTTCCAGAAATTACAGCATTACTGCCATATGCTTCAAAAATTGTCTAATGCAAAACTGGCTGTAATTCTTTTGCAGAACTCACAGGAAGTGATCTATTCAGAGACACTAGTTTCTACCAAAAATATATTTATGAACCATTAATGTACAACATTTTATTATGCAACCTAACCAATATTTTGTCCACACTCCAAAACTAGATGGATCACTCATGTATAAAATATTTTCTTCTAAGTAGCCTCCCTCAGTAGACAACTACTAAATTCTTAGACATCTTCCTTACATAACTAAAAACAAACAAACAAACAAAAAAACCCCACCACCCCAAACCATAGAAGCCACTTACATAAAAAGCTTTAAAGTGCCTGAAATAGACTGATAGGTGAACTTAATCTGATTACCCACATCCAATCAAGGATTTCATATTCTAACAGGTTGGATTATCAGATACCATTAGAAACATTAATAAAATGAATGGTTACAGTTGTCAGCTAGTGAATGCATTGTTAATGTGGCATCACACACATAATCACAAGGAGTCATTATGTAATTTCTTATTTTTGAGACTGGGACACTATCAATAACACAAGAATTTTAACACTATTTTTTTTCCCATCTCCTAATCCAGGCAAACTCAGGAAGAAGTGATAACTGAAACATTCAGAAGAGTTTTGGGATCCTTGATTGTCTCAATGCTTTTGTTCCTTGTAATACCCAGCACAAGTTTATCATATCCCCCAAAAAAGGCCCAGTCAGTGCTTTAAACATATAAAATACAGCTTAAAGCAATTTCAGACAGAAGCTGGAGAAGAGGAGTGCAAGTAAAAGGCACAACATGCTGTCAAGGTCCCATTGTGTATTACCAATTCTCATTTTAGGCATATCCATGTAATGTGACCAACTATCAGCAAGATTTTTATAGGATATTACTCAGACAAGCAAACAGGACTTGGAATGTCATGCGTGGTTCACAGAGGAGCCTTCTCCCCCAGCTTTATTCCCAAATTCCTATAGAAGTGCCTACAGCAACAAATAAGTTTCCAGCCATGCAAATCTATTTTGCATTTAATCTCAAGTCTTAGCTCCTGGAATACTGTGACAGTGTCAGATTTTCAGCTTTTATTAAAAAATATTTTAGCTGTTAGGATTACAAAGGAGAACGAAACAGAAATCAACCGAGACCACTCAGCAGTCAGATAACAAATTAAAAAGTATTCCTATTTAGACATAATTACTTTCATTGCTTGAGCAAGGAACAATAGACAGCAGATGAATTATTTTGCCTTTTGCTGTTGACAATACTGCTTTGTGCAATATTAAAAACAAAAATGAAGGTGGTGAGAGAGTCACACAGAGGGACATGGTCTCGTGTGTCTTTGGTCGGATGTTTGCCTGCACTGCCAGGGAGGAGCAGCTTTGGGGCCACCACTGCAGGATCCCAGCAGCAATGTCACCCACTGCCAGCCAGCTCTGCTGCCTTTGGGGTCCCTTCCCTGGTGGCAGCTCAGGGGATTCTGCAGGCATTGAGCCACAGGAACACATTCAATACACAGGGGGCTTTGGATGCTGCCAGGAATGGCTGCACTCCCCTGGTCTAGGCAGGTGAGCTCAATGAAACTAAAAGCAGTATTTGGAATAATATTTTATTCCCCTACACTTCAATGCTTGCTGAACAGCTGCTGCATGCCACACCACAGGAGCTGTGTTTCTGTAAAGAGAGGAGAAAACCAAAGGGGTCTAGAGCACTGTAAACCCTGCACTTTGATTTACACTGAGGAGAGGAAAAGGATATAATAAGAGATGGATAAACCTCTCTCGCTTGATGTAATATAAAGAAAACTATTCTAAACAACAAGCCCATTCTGGAAAACCCCTAGGCTAACAATTTAATTTCTGACTGCAGGGATATTACCTTGTTAAATCAACAGTCAGGGAAAGGCTTTTCCTTCTCCCTGTAAACGCATTCTCAGTCCTTCCCTTCCCCACTGTACTCCGGCCACCAGATGGAGGGCACATCATGTGGCACTCGCAGGGGAAGGAGCAGGGAAAGCCACAGCCCTTCCTGTGGCTCTTGACTCATTCCAAACAAATAAATACAGTTTCAAGTGACTGTCTGCACTGAGAGTGGAGGGAGTATTTGGGCCAGCAGCGAGCGGTCCCTGGCACGCCGTGCCTGTGGAAAAGCCATACAGCAGTGGTTTTTATGAGGAATAAAGTCATTCATTTGAAACTGTGCTGAGAATATAACAGTAATTTATGTAGTTACCACTTACAGTCTTTAGATTAGGAGATGATAGCCAGCCAATGCAAGATTTATTCTTTGAAAAGGCATTTCTTTCTTGAAGCAGAGGGCAAGCGAAGGACTGTACAATTCTGTTGTAAGCATTGTATACATGGTGAAAAAAGTTACTGCAGGAAAAGGAAGAACAGTTTAACTCTTCAGCCATCTGCTATAGCATGACCCTGCTAATTTAAGACACAGTAAAGCAATTTTGATGAAAGCAAAAATTATTACAACTTCAGTGAGAACTCAGAATCAGCTGAAAATAGGAGTGAGAAAACTTCTATTTATGCCTGGAAAAGTCCCATCTCTTCCTTATTCACCCAGTCTTTGGAACTGAATTAAATGTTTTCTTCTCCTGTTGCTTCTGACAGATTAAGCATTCCAGACCTGCCCATAATTAATTTTGGCATGAAGGTAACTACCCTTGCACAGTCTGGAAGACAAATGACATGTCAGAGAAAGGCACCCCAGAGTAATTTGTTTCTTGCCTTATCTATAAGAAACAGGTGTAATTTTTTAACAGGGGTGATAGGACAGCACTAGACAGTGACTCACCACTACCCAGTAAATGGAAACATAAGAGAAATACTTTGAGCACTAAGTGTGGGGAGGAAAATATAGAAATCAATTCGTAAAACAAAACAATCTGAAGCCCTGCCCAAAACCCCAAACACCTTAGGTGAGCATCACACATCCAGGCCACTGTGGAGACTGAGGATCTGCAAGGGAGCAGCCAAGGAAATCCTGTTGCTTGGAGATCCCGGTGCCTGGGGTGCAGGTGTCACACACATCACTGTCCCAACAGCTGTGACTCAAACTATCCTCCCAGCTCCAGGGCTGGATAGCCTGAAGCAAGTCAGGGACAGATCAGGGCATGACACCAAGGGTAGTTTGGTTTCCCTGACCATCATAATTTGCTAGTGCCTGCTAAGGATATGACCAGCCTGTCCTCTAGCATCTCTTCCCTTTGGAAAGGCAGGGACCCTACACCTAAGGTGAGGCAGCAAGAGGGGTGGCCCAAATTCTCCTTGCTTCTCTTTCTCAGAGAGCAGGCTTTCCATTTACTGCCAGCAGAATAAGATTCATTCAAAAGGGACAAGGCCACACAGAAGCAGACTGGGCTCCTGGGATGCCACTATGGGATTACCAGGGAGAGACGCTGCTGTGTGAGGTGGGAAGTTATTTATTAACACCAAAAGTACAAACCTGTCATCCCCAAGCTTTCCTTTCTTGTTTACCTCACCTCTGCCCTATCAGCTTAAATCCTGCTATTCTCTCTCTCTCTTCTCAACTCAAGATTACTTTTGGTTGTCTTATCAGCCTCCTCCAGACTGATAGTTTCAAAGGCAGATATATCCTCGACGCGTGTGTCTGACAGGTTTGGCCTCACTTTTTATGACACCTATGCTGACAGCCCATCACCACCACAGATACACACAACTGCAGCTGAGCAAGCCCAAGGACTCTGCAACCAGAAGAAACAAAACTTTTCTTCTTTTTATATGAAGATTTCCATTGTGACCTTTCCACAAAATATGAGCCCAGCGAATTTTATAGTCAGAATGTGTTAGTGAGTCAGTCAGTACAGATCGAAATGGTGGGCAAAAGTCTCAATTCCAGTCAAAAACTGAAATGGAAATAACAACTGAGTATTATTAGAAAGGTGTTACCCATCCTTTTGCTCTCCAAAATGTAATTTTTCAGTATTTCAATCAGCTTTTCCCTGTGCAGAAAATAAGGGAAAACCTTTGTTTCCCCTCTCTCTCTGCATCACTTGGAAATCAAGATCAATCACATCAAAGCTCTGACACACACAGTCCTTACTCTTGGACTTGGTGAAATTAGTGCCTTCCTGTCTGACACCAGCTAAATCCAGACTCCAACTTCCAAACCCAGGAGATCGAAAAGGAGCTGAACAATCAATGTCTGTTACCATTTTAGCAGCTGCGAGTTCCACTGCTCCTCATTTCAATTCACAAACTAAAAAACACACTTGAAAAAAGAAAAAGGGCACCCAAAGCCCCCCACTGAATTCACAAAGTCTGCCAAAAATGTTAATACTTACTCCAGAGTAAACAGAGAGTGAAGTAAGAATTTAGGAATAACAGTATGTCATCAGAAAGTTGTAAAAAGCATGGCTCTTTCAATTCAGGCCAAAATTACTTTTGTTGCCCATGAAGTTCACAAAGGCATCAGGAGAAGTCAGTCAAGAAGCAGGGGGAAAAAAATTACCAAAATCCTGCTGGTGACTAAGAGGTCTTCCAGGGAAAAGCAAGAATTTTAGCTGGCATAAACATTTTCAGAGAACTTTCTATAAATTTCTTGACTTTCTGTAAATTTCTAAAGCTGTCAATATGACATTCAATACCACTTATTAGAAACTGGAAAAAGAAAATTTAAAAAAATGTTTTAAATAAATGTGCTCATTTAAAGTGGTATTAACACTAAAACCAGAAGAAAATAACATGCTTATATACATACATATAAAGAGGAAAGGATTAGAACTGGAAGAGGATATGCAACAACCTAGCCAGGTGTTATCCACACCATGTTAACTTCAAATTTCCATATTACAATGACAGCACATCAACTGATTATTATACATATGTTCTGCTGAAAATTTTCTAAGTTATTCACCTGGACACAGCTGATTCATTAAACCAAGTGCTTTTCTTTTTGGTTAGGTTTTTTCTTTTTTTTTTTTAAGATTAATAATGTCAATGTGGCTAAAGGCAGGAAAAGGAGAGAAAAGATTTCTCATTTTCAGATTTACTGATCACCAAAGGTAGTTTAGCAATTAAGCCATCAACTAAAAAGTAAAATCAAGTCCCTCTGAAATCCACAAAAATCTGATGTGTATTGATAAAAGGAAATAGTTTAAAGAAAATTTCAAATGAGTGTATAAAGGTTATTTCTGTCAAAACAAGCAGTCTCTCGGACTTTGTGCACTCAGTGCATGAGCTGAATATGCAGTAACTTCTCATCTGCTTTTTAAGTAATCTGTTTGAATTTAAGCTGAATTTAAATGGAAGATGAAGACATATTTGCTGTCTTTTTAAAATCAGCAGTAATAAACCAATCACTACAAATTCAAAAGGGAGCAGCTGCTTATTAAAGGAATAGCACAGTACAGGTCAGCGATAAAAAAAGGTTTGTTTCATTAAATAACGTTCTCTATTAAATTATGGCTCCACATGATCTGCAATTCAAGCGAAAGCAGAGGGAAATAGCTAAACCAGTATCATTAATAAAGCCTGAAATAACTAAGTTCTGGAAGGAAATTATTGCAAGAGCTACATGGATCAACAGCTTCCCACAGCACCCAGGGTAAGTCTGGCTTTGGCTTCAAAAGATTCAACAAACACAAAAAGGTTTTTTGCGTGACTGAGGAGCAACACTGGAGTCTACGAGGGGCAAAACTTTCTTGTGGCACGAGGCCAAAAGTTTTCTGTGAAGGAAGCATCTCCAAGGCTTCCAGTGACCTGGTCAGTGCTGCTGCAAACGGTGCAAAGGCCACGGGCCACGTGCCCAGGAGATGTCACATCTGCCACCACAAGAAAATTATGCTCTTTGCCCTCTCCTCCCAATTAAACGCCCAGTTTATGAAAAAGTATCACAAAAATGATGCATGAAAGCTTTTTTTTTCTCCTTATCCTTCTTTAATAAAAATATTGTGAAGGGCAGCTAGGCAACATTTAAGAAGGAATGATGTGTTTAGCTGCTTAATGAAAATACGCATTTGCCTCACCAAAAAAAAAACCCAAAAAAAAAAACCCCTCAGATTTTTTTGTGCAGGGAAGTCAGAAACACCTCAAGGCATAATACAACCATTAAGTGAGCTGCAATTATTGACTGTGAGTTCCCAGAGAATGCTCTGCTGCATTTGGCACTGGCACAGAACAGGAGGCAGTTTCAATTACATGCCTAATCTGTGAAGTTTATTGATCTTCAGAAGCCGGGCTAAGTCTTAACTGGGAAAGCTCAGACAAAGCTGAAAAGGTCTCCCATTTACCTTCTTGCCTTTTTGTTGCTGCTGTTTTTAATTAATTAACAGCGTTATGGGTTGCTGTCCATGCCTTTTATAAAACTTGGCATAGGAAAATTATGAAACACGCATTTCAATATTTTCTTGATTTCTCATGCAAAAAGTACAACATTTCAAAGGTGTTTCCTGTTGACACAATTTAACCTTGCATTATATTTTAAGCTTTAAGATTCTTAGCTGGTTTTTGTCTGAAATCAGAACATTTTTTCAAGGAGGAAAGTGGAAAAATTAACTTGAAGAGAGCTTGCTCTGCTATCACGCTCTCAGAACCCACCTTCCTTAACTGAAATAGAAATTACAGGTATAATATATAGTTTATCTTACACCTAATACCAAGACTAATGCTCACTGGGCAGACTTTACCATTGTGTTCAATATATTGCTGCTGTTAAAAATATAAATTCACATTTTCTGGAATGTAATATTCTGCGTCATCAATGTGATGAAAGTATGAAGTGTTATGAGTATGTAAGTAGGAAAAAATGTTGTTAGCTAATAAATCTTAATTTTTCCTCACTAGTTTGGGGTTCTTTTCCCCCACAGAAGCTCACTGCAATGGAGGTGCCTCCTGTGCTGCTCTAGCCACTGCAGTTCTTAGTGCTGACAACAGGGTTTGTTTACCTGTTTGAAGTAGCAGCATTGCAGTCCATCTTTATAGATTTTACAGGGATGTTGATTCCAGTTTAATGAGCATCAGAGAGCATCTGGCAATTACACCCCCGAGGAAAGGTAACTGATAAATTTGCAGACCTGCTGCAGCAAGGCCGGCACAATCCACTCGTTAAAAACAGCTCTCCAATGGTCTCTGGCACACACAGAAAAGTTTATCAAGAAGGAGCTCCTACTTTACTTTGAAAAATGTTAGTAAGACACTAAGTGCCATGCCAGAACAAAGCTCTGATGAAAGCTGCGTTTCTCTTCTAAATCAGATTTTCCCAGGAGCGTGGCTCCTCTGGCAGAAAGTTCAGGATCACAAGGAATTGTTCCCTTATGGAAGGGAGTAAGGATTGGCCACCACACTTTCTAGGAGAAAAAGCTGGTGGAAAACACCAGGAAGAACCAAGGCAGAAGCAAGGTGGCATGGGGATTCCCTTGGTTACACAGAGTTCCACAATCCTGGGAAAAACACACCATGGAAGATAGTTTGCAAGAATGACCTCAGTTTTTGTCCAGGGTTGACTGATGCAGGGAAACTGAGAAGCATCTGAAACGAAACACTGACCTAGTGCACTGTGTGAGTACAGTTCAAAGACATGGTGCTCAACAAATAAAACAGGAGAATAAAAGCAAACAGCCCTTTTCATCCAGCAGCAGTAAAACCAGAGGGCAGAAAACGACGCTAAATCGCTTACGCTTGTTGCACCAACAAACCCTGCCTGAGAGTTACAAAATCTGTGTCTCAGGGTAACCATTCCTATGCAACACGTGGAAAAATAACTAAGTGCTGCCACCACAGTCAATCTGAACCCACAAAAATGACTTACCCTGGGAAATGGTGGCACGTGAAGGAGGAATTGGCTGTGTGAGGACCACAAAGCCAGCAGAAAGCAAAGCAGCGCGCAGGCACTTCTGTGTAAAAGCAAGGAACCAGGGGAGGCTTGGGGAAACCACCTAAATATGAGTATGACCCCAGGTGACAAAGAGAGAACCATTATTTTGGTGCTTGTCAAGCACAGTCAGCAGCTCCCAGTGCTCCTCCAGCCTCAAATGTAAACGTGAACTGAGGACAAAAGTTAAAAGAGCAAACGTCTGGACAGGAGAAGGCAGTGTGAGAAATAATAACGCCACGATGACCTGTTTGTGATCTCACTTTCCTCTGGGCTGCCTGAGCACTTGCAGAGCTGCACAGGCAGGAAAGCTAATAAATTTGGAAAATACCAGGACAATTTTAAGTAACTTCAGATGTTCAAAAAAAGAATCCTCATTTTTAGTCAAATATGAATAAAGTTGTGTTTTAAAGAAAAAGCACCACTAGTTTCTAATGCTGAATAAATACAGATTATTGTAAAATTTCTTCTATTAATTTCAGATTTAGACTGTGCAGAATAGCACATTAAGAGAACTTTATGGTTCTTCATATTCTTAGCCTAGGACTCCTACTCATTTGGTCCCTCTTATTCAAATTCTTTTCACACCTGTCATATGCAAGTGTAAGATAAAAAAAAAAAAACACAACTCCTTGTCCTAGATAGGGCAGAGATTTTTGAGCACGTTTCATCGGGCTCATGTAGACTTCTGTTTCTAACCACATTAGAAGCCTGAGTTGGCTAAGTAATTTTAAAATGTCACTACTGTAAACATAAACTCTGTACTGTGCATCAAACTGACTGGAAGGATTTAACAAGATGCACAGTTCCACGTGTGCAGATGTTCAAATACAAATAAAAACTCAGCATTTGCTGTAAAAATAACAAATCAAGAAGTAGCAATTGTTTCCTGTTTCAATGAAAAGTGTGTCTTAAAAAAAACCAGAGATTAATTCCTTATATCAAGCTGACCAACTGAATTAAGTTTCAAGAATTATTGTGTTACTAGAGTTTAAATCTCTCTCCTAGTGGTGATTCAAATATTAGTTCCATAATACCTCTGCAAATACAAGAATTCCCAGCATCTCAGCTGTCTTATTCCTTCCAATAATCCTGTGCCTCAAAATGTGACTGGGGTTTTAAAACACAAACTTACAAATAACCCAAAAGAACCCAAAACCAAACCAAAATAAAATCAAAACCCTAACACACCTGAGATGCTCAGAGCTAAGGCACTTCCCTTATTCCCTCACCCCACTTATTTATGAGGAGCTCCAGGGCACAGTGTGAAACATATTCTGGAAGCAATTACAGTTTCAGGGAAACTGGTGTTCTGAAGAAACAAAATATTTTGCATTTAGAGTCTCTTTGGTCTTCTTTAACCTTCAAACTGCTTAAAAACCCAAAGATAATTTTTACTCTGCATATTCCATGGCATCAAACTAGCACATCTCCAAAGCTGAGAAAACATATGCTGTCAGCAAAGAACAAAATGATCTCTTTGATACTAATACCTGTGATAGTAGCATGATAATAACTATGTGTGACAACTTCTCCCTGCTCTCAGAATAATTATGGCTCTCCAGAACTCAACATCTGTGTTACCAGATGTTACTGTCAACCACGTAAGCAAAAGCACTGCAGAAACCTGGCCAGCCTCCAGAGCTTTAGTCTCAATACCTCAGCAGATGCAGGTGGTTTTCAGCAGTCCAATATTTGGAGCACCAAGCCATGCAAATCCACTTGTGTAAACAAGAAAACGGCATCAGCAAATAATGCATCATACCCAAACAGGCTCAGTGCAGCCTGGGACTGACATTTCTGCCAAGCCAAGGAGAACTGAGATGAGATTTAGCATGTCTGACACAAAAAAATTGTAATGTTACCACATGCTTCTGTCTGAAAACTCAGTTTCATTAAGCCCTTTTAACTTTAACATTGAATTTCACACACAGACAGAGTATGTGCCAGCTGGATGACACATGAGCTATTAAAAAACAGGCATGGGCAGCAGAATCCTAAAATATCATCTCAAACCCATAAATCATTCACTCTTAAGACATAAGTGGCATCTTAGCACCAAACTCTTTGCCTGAACAGGATGATTTACATACAGTGCAGCTTTTATGGAAGAATTTTTCTTCTGTCTATGTACATCTAAACTGCTGCAATCTGAAATCAAATTATCTTCAGCAGGGAAGCAATCCAAACTCCAGCTGAACTTCTTAAGTGAAAATAAACATATTTAAAATGGAATTAACTGTAGCCAAAGGGTAACAATCTTCCTGAAACGTGCCTGAAGCCCTTGAATGCTGAACCTTTTTTATTTCACACACCTTAACTATTAAACCAACAGGTTTATACCGAGTAAGAAGAACAAGTCTCTTTCTACCAATGATTGCTTCATGTTTTTGTTTCCACAATCAGGGAGAGATGAGCCTGCCCTGTCCTATGTGGCCACAGTTTCTTTTGTTTCTCAAGTCAGCCTAGGACACCTCTTTCCCAGAAGAGGCAAGTGGAGGGCGACTCTGCTACTGCAGCATCTCTCCAGTCCAGCACTGCTGAATTTCCAGCTCCTCTTTTCCTCCTTCATAACTCACTGTGGATCCCTAGAGCTGCAAAAACATTTTGGAAACCACTCACCCAACACACCGATGGGCACACAGAGGGTGTTGCTACAGACACAGAGGAGCTTTTCCTAACAGTTGCCCCAAAGCATTTCACACAAGCAGCGAGGTCTAACACGCTTATGCAGTTTATTTATAAATTGGGGAGGCGTGAGTGGAGGCTTAAATGAGATGTAAAACACCAACAAGAACAGAATCTGTCTGCTAGATCTCAGCAGAGCTGTGCAGGCTGAGAGGTAAAGCAAAGCAGGCTTCACAGCCAAAGACTGCATCCAGCATTTGGTACTTGGACACGGATCTCTGAAGGGTAGTGAATGCATATCAGCCTAAGTGTTCAGATACATAATTAAGTCAGAAATCATTAGGGCCTTCATGACAGCTCTACAGCACTAAAAGTCAAGGTTTCCACTATAAAACTTCTTCTTCATGCATGTAAAAATTAGCTGTCAGAATTATTTCTAGGTTCAAATATGTCTCATCAGCTCTTCACCTTCAAGCAAATTAAACTGAAGTGCCCAATCATTTTTAAATGGCACATGCAGTAAGTTCTAAGGGGGTTGCAGTCTGATACAATTCTGAATATTCAGCCTATCAACTTGAACTTCAACAACTGAGCTTTCCTTAGCAGTGGTAGCTTCACCCTCTGTCCAACTCCATGCTCACAATTTTCTCATTTTCTACAATTATGGCAAAGGGTGCATTCAGAATTAAGGAGCATAAGCTTATGCACGCATCAACTTTTAGGAAAACAAAGGCAGTGTTACTACTGGTTATTGGCATTTTAGTGGCTCAAAACAGAGAAATCTTAGTTCAAGGCTCCAGAACACCAGCCACTGTACAGAGAGCAAATAAAATCACTCACCAGCCCAGAGAGCTCCCAGCCTCAACACCTGATAAACCAGATTTTTAAAATCCATACATTCATGGTCTTTAGTTATTCTGGTCCCTCTATGCACAGAGGCACTTCTTTTAAAAAAAGATTTCAAAGCACAAGTTCCTATCAATGCTATAAATAACCTAACTCAATCTTGTTTGGGCTTGTCTCTGAGAAACTATCTACAATCAGGATTATTTTATTTATTTCTGATTTAAAAAATAAAACCAAATGTGTTATTCCATATTCCTCAGGTGTGCCAAGGCATGCTAGATAGGCTCAACTAACAAAATTAAAATATTAAAATATTCCTACTGTCAACTAGAAATAATGAAAATTTAAATAAAGCAGCTAATAGAAATAATGAAAATTTAAATAAAGCAGCTAAGTTATACAATCACAAACTCAGAACAATTCTGGAAAATTCAAGAAAACGCAGGCATACTAGGAAACCTGAAAAAAGAAAAATGTTTCCATTTGCTCTGAAAGAGGACTTAAAGAGTTAGTTCTACATCTGGAGCATTACATGGGGATTTGCAAACTGGAGGGGCTCCCTTTCGGTGGCAAAACTAGGGAGAAAAGGAGCATTTAAAAAGGATACAATTTGCCTTGGTTCATCATGTGGCTTTATCCTCCTCTAAAAAACACAGCTCCACTTTCATGACTGTCAATATACTGCTTAAAATGATACTTATAATTCATTTTAATTCCAAATTATTTTTATTAGGGTTTTTTTTTTTTTGGTGGTTTGAGTTCTTTCTGACTGGAAGCATAGTAATTTGCTGAATTACTAAATTACTGAAGTGCTGGATCTATATTTAGTCAACTAGTCCCTTCTGCTCAGATCTGCCAATATAAGAAGATGAGAAAAATTTCACATTATATTAATGGAAAATTAATTTAATGTATTTGATTATTTCTTTAAAGAAGGGTCTAAACAGCATTAGCTCAGACTTTTTGATTCCCAGTGCATAATAATATTCATACAATAATTCATGCCTGCCTTTTGTTTAGATTTTTTGTTCTTTTTAAAGGAAAAATAAAATAAGATAATGAATTTGATTAAATCAAAACATTCTTATAGAACATAGACTCTGAAAGGCAAATTGAATACCATCAAGGAGCTTTTCTTGTCTTCATTCCATCTTCATTTTCCCTAAATAATTAAGCCATCTCTGAAAATTCAGGCTTTCAGCTAAGGAGATAACTATTTTGTGATGCTGTACTTTTAACATTTGCATGTATTCAAGGCTGGTGAGAGACAATATTTCCAGTGGGTATGAAATTCTTCTGGTAAATAGGGAAAAGGCGACTAAAATCTTTGTTACGTTGCCTTCAAGATCAAAGCAGGACCTCTCCACGGAGCTTTCCTCCATTTCATAAAACCAGAGCCACATCATGACTTGTGAGCAAGGACTCACTGCAATTTTCCATGTCTCTCAAAGCTAGTGTTCAAGTAAATGCTGTAAGTAAAAAAAAAACAACATTTGATTTTACTGTATTCTCACATATTCCCAGGGTGGTTCAAACACTGTCTCAAACCCGTGCTAACAGAGATCCATCAGCTCCCCCTCAGCTGTAATAACAACAAACCAATCTTGAGCACACACAAATGTTTCCAAGGTTTCAAACACTGGTGTGGGCAAAATAAAGTAAGAGCTTTTTTTCTGGCAAACTTTAATAGCGTTCACAGCTGAGGAGAAGTAAATACATTGTTTGTAACACACACAGGGGAAAAAAAAAAAAAAGGCATGAAGATATCTCCTAGCTATCTGGGAGAGAATACTAATTCTCTATTACTATCAAGTCATCTCTTTAAAAGATTACAAACAGTCCTACAATATATTTTTTGATGCTTCTGGAATAGCTGGCCCTGCAATTCTTGCTAAGGTCACACTTTTTCTTTAAAGTTATTTTCTTGGTAGTTTTATGAGGCACTATTTACATCCTGTATTACAGTCTGGCACTAAAAACTGAAACTATTTGTGTATGGCTACAGGAAACCTTATTGCAATTATTGCCATCCCTCTAAGTATGAAATTGCTTTCCTCTCATCCTGGAAAAAGAAACTATTTTTCCTTTGGGGTAATAGATTTAAAGTTACTGATGGAATATCACCATTCTTGTCCCAAAGTCACTCTTCATGAGTGGCACAACACCACATAACAATACTTAACACTCATCTTTAAATAAATCTGTTTTCTACCTCTGCTGAACTGAGGCACGTAATATAATGCAGCCAGCAACCAGTGTCTAACACACAATAAACAAAAGATGTTAAAATGTCTTTATGCACCAGGAGATCCAGTATATAACTAATGCTGAAGTTAATTCTTTTGGAGTAGCCTGGGTTATTCAATAACTGAATTTCAGTGCCAACATTCTGAATTCTTTGGAGGATAATATAAATTTGGAGCAAGTGTGTAAGGAAACCATTAAAGAATATCCTTCTATGCTAACAGGTGCTGCAGGAATGCCAGCTGCTCTTGTCTAAGAGGATGCAAACAGGACCAGACCTCCAAGAGATTCACCTGTCTGGGAGAAACCAAACACACGAGCAAAGGAGGATCACATGAAGCCTGTCAGAAGCCAGAAGATGCTGGTGCCATCACATCCTTTGCTGGGACAGGCATGCCCAGCTCAGCTGAGATGCCCTGGGAGAACCCTGGGCTTTCCCTGAGGCAGTGCAGGAAAGGTCCCTGAGGAAAGGCAGCCAAGCAGCAAAGCATTTAGATTTGGTACGTACAATTCCACAGTCCTGCTGGAAAAATCCCAACATTCTCCCAAAGCAGTCTGGGAAATGACCAGTTCTGCCAACGCTGGGGAGGCAGAGAGCCCAGCTGGGCAAAGAGGAACCTTCCACCAGGGGAGACCCAGAGCTCTGGAGCGCCAGGGCACCTGGGGGATCCTCTGGCAAGGCAGGGCCAGCACTGTGCAGGAATGTCACTGAGGAGTTTCTCACTTACCTAATTTGATATAAGATAATTTGATCTTTAATGTCAGTCTTGATTACGTTAACTGAGGGGAAGGGATCCAACCTTACCGCCAGCATTTAATACTGGTCTGACTCATCCTGATCCGATTAACTGTTTCCCACACAGAGAAACCTTTTTAATGTCAAGACACACTGAGTCAGGAGGAAATGAGAGAGATAGAAGAGAGACCCAGCCCTCCATGAGCCCATTCCTCCTCAGGAATCTCTGATCTGCACACGGCTGCTGAGGCGGCAGTGCTGGCAAAAACTGGGAAAAGGGAGTTAGACTAATCCAGGCAGGATGCGACAAAAGCATGTAAAACCAATTTCCAAATCCACAAGACTAAAGGAGGATTTAATTTATTTAGCTTTGTATTTCTAGAATAATACCAAATGATTCTTGTTTTAACAGAGTCTGCTTCTTAAAAAAAAAAAAAAAAAAAAAAAAAAAAAAAAAAAAAAGTTTTGCTAGCAAAGAGCTGCAAATCCCAGATAATGCCCAGCCTGTTCACAGTGCCATGAACAGCTCCCTGTGCCTTCCAGGAGCTCTGTGACAGCACCCAGCTCCACCCCAGCTCCTGCAGCCACCAGAGCCCAAATCCTCTGGCTTAGTTCAGTTCGTTAATCAGGACAGACTATTAATATCAAGGCCTCTTAGGCATCCTAGCAAAAACAGCTCAAGAAGAAAGGGAAAAAAACCCGTTAATTCAAAAAGTTAGTCACAAATTTTATCCATCGTGGTATATTGCAATACAAGCTCTGAAAAGATTGATGAAACTGAGAGATCAGGGGAAAAAAAATAGAAAGAAATCACTAAATCATCTCACCTCACCTTTTCTATGCCACAGACATATTCTGCCTTGTGTTGAACCCTACGACAGTTTGGCTAAAGAACATCCAACAACAAAACAAAGCCATAAAGGAATTGGTTCCATTCATCAGCTTTTCTGTGCTGTATACTTGTACTTGCAATTTAACACTGGATTCTTCCCCAGGTATCTATTTTTATGTGGAAATACTGCTGCACTGTAATCAACTAACTTCATCTTACATTCTATACAATACTTATGTCGACAGGAATGAGATAAGCCCCCCAAGCTGTATTTATATACAGGGACTGTGTCCTTAATAATGCTGTGGGCATTTATGATACAGCCATCATGGTACTTCGAGTTTTTACCACTTCAAAGGAACTATGAACACAAGAAATACTTCTGGCCCTGGGATTAGAAGGCAATTGGGCTTCAGCCACGACCACAGGGAGAAGTGGTGCCAAGCACTGGAATATATAACAGCTTTGAGGAGGGCTGTGTAAAGAACAGAAATTCAGCTATTATGCAGAATTACACCTGTGCATTCACATAAGCACAAAACCCCATATAGAAATGGACAGCTATGCAAATAGATGCTTCTGTCTGTAGGAAACAGCCTTTACGAAAGTTATTAAATTTGTTTTTGAAAGAAACCACGTTTTCCACAAGAACAAAATGAATACCTGTATTAACACTATGCCTTATCTATCTTCTTAGCACATAAACTGAATAATTTAGAAACAATATCCCCTGCAGGGTCTGTGCTAGGATCCTGAGGAACCATGCAGATGTAACTTTTTTTTTTTTAGTCGCAGGGTTTAATTTTCTTAAATAGCTTCCAGAAATATTAGTAAAGAAAAACAGGCATTATAATACAGAAGAAAACCATTTGTATATTTTAGGTCACTATTTGCACTGCTAGCAACACAGCAGCAGGTTCCATTTGCCTTGCACTAAGCATGTTATGAATAATTCAGCTCCTTGCTTCGTTCCCTAAATAGTTGACAGGGAACAGAAACTTTGTTCATGACCTGTATGGCCTTTTTTGAAGGCTGCCTATTTATTTAATAATGCACATCACAAGGCCCATCACCCAGGCTGGCATTTATTAAAAATAAAAGCATTCAATAACGATTGCTAACAAATGACCATGAAACAAGTGACTTCCCAGAGCTACCACCTTTTACTCACAAATAGCACTCAGCCAACTATTTCAATAATTAAATGCTCTCAATCTGCACTGCATCAGCCCTGGCTCATGTAGCCCTGGACAGGAAACAGATTCCAGAAGCACTGGAAACACCTTCCAGCCTGGCCACGACTGTAACTGTGAATATCTGAGCTCTCTGCTAAAGCACAGCTGCCCTGCTGGAACAGAGGAAACAATGTCCAACAAAGGCACATTGGTATTTTCATGGACTCCTTACACATTCTTAACTATTGATCCTGCTTCTCACTGTTGCACCTCCCCAAATTTTGATTAAGTCCTGGCCTTTTCCAGTCTGGGGGCTTCAGTTAGTTACCTGAAGCAGCAGCCAAATGTTGGATATTGCCTGGAGCATCACACCAGTGCTGGACTGCTGAGTCAAGGCAACGTGCTTCAAAATTCTGGCCATTTCATCAGCTCTGTATTACAAGAGAAGATTACTGTAGGGGTCTGCAGCCATGTCCCAACTTCCACGGGAAAGACATTCCAAATCACTTCTTCTTTCTCTAGACCCAGATCTCAGTAAAATACTACAGTTACTGCAAACTCCTGTCTGTAGAGCTTTCCCAAATTTTCTGGAGAGAATTCAATCTGCAATGGGGTCATGACCCTTTCAGCAATAGTGACCTTTCTCCTGAAGCCTCACACAACTCACTGGCTAATGAAGATTGAGCACCGATTAAAAAAGTAAAATAAATAAGATCTTAAAGTGCAATTTTTAATGCTCATTTATGTTTCTGTTATCTTCTCTACTCCGTTAAGTAATAAATTTTCACGAAAGAGAAATAAAGACATTAAGTTGGTCAAGGACTAGACATTGCTTTGTGGGGAACCAACAGCATATAACACCCCAAATTCCCCAAAAAGGAATAAAAATCATGAGGTCTCCAAGAAAAAAAGATTTTCAAACAATTTTGCTTCTGAGCTATATGAACACTCTGTTTTGATAGTGACACTTTTCAAGTTTTATGTTTCCCTAAAAAGAAAAAAAAAGAATGGAAAGAGAAACTTCCATCTTACTGGAAAACTACAGCCTTTTCAGCCTTGAAGAAATACTCATAAACCAAGCAGAGCATCAAGTCAGTATTTTAAGTTGAACAGGAACATATGTAAATTTGTGGTAACTGGATGTGTCCAGAGGAAACATCAGCTTACATGAAGGATGAGAAAGCAAACACCAGGTTATATGAAGGACGAGACTCAAAAATGTATATTTAAAGATCAACCATTACTGAACCCGAGAGAAATCAGACATACACACAGAGCAGGAGGCATTATTTCACTTCTTGTCCCCAAACAGTACTCTTGAAATTCAAAAAAAGCCAACTTGTTTAGTTTTGAAAAGTCTTACACTCTACAAGTTCCCATATTGCCAGGGAAAGCCCCAACTTTTCAATGCAATCCATATTTGCTTCATTCCAGAAACTCATCAGCGTTCAAAGAGAATTGAACTGAGAAGAGAAGCCCCTTAACAGGAGGCTGCTGCAGAACACCACCATTAAAACTGATTATTATTCAGACAATATCAATTTCATTATCCCTGATCGATCCTGAGAGATGTTCCCCAGCAAACTTCAGTTACAAATGCTGCAGGAACAGTAACTTAATGCAGTACAACAGACTGCAGTTAGTTAAATTCAGCACTCTGGCTTACCAGGCTCCCAGCAAATAGCTGTCATAGGTGCTGATGGTAGGGAACTGCATGTCAAAGCACCACCAAGAAGGGCTGAGAAAACTCCTTCCCCTCAGGGCTTCGGTAATTTGATTTATGTGCACAGGCAGGAAACTAATTGCTTATTGTGGCAGTGCCTACCATGGAACTGCAGATTCCATGGAAAGGTTGGATCTCAGAAGTATTCCTGGAGTTCAGTTTTACACCGTGCTGATGAGAGAGGAATCCTAAACAGGAATCTGCTTGGTGCTTCAGGAATTTTAGGGACTCTTTGCAATGATCTCCTCAGAGGAAAAATCCACCCTCTAAGCACACTGTAACGCTGGGAAGTTCAGAGCAGAGAAAGAATCTTAAATGCTCGTAAATTTGTTTTTGTTCTTTGCATATAAAAGAAATTCCTGCAGTTGTTGGGGCAATTAGGAGACAGTCTATGTATCACTAATTAAATTGTTAAGGGGGTTTGTTCTGCAAGGTTTGTTCCTCGCTGTCCTTACGAGCACATCTCTGGGACCACCAGCCAAAATTGCTGATCCTCCTTGTATTGAGTTGCAAGGACTGGACAGTGAAGGACAACTTTGTCCAATTTCTTCACCCTGTGGGATTTACCAAGTGGAAGCATGTGGCTTACAACGAAAACTGGTTGTCATCTCAGCAGGCTTGTGTGGGTTTTTTCCTTCAGATTCTTTCTGTTAGGAAAAATGTGGTTTGGTTAAATCTATAAAAATGATAGATGGCAAAGTAAATAACTCTATAGCTTCTACATACTGCCTCTTAGCCAGCATTAGTGTCAGAGTTGTTCAGCAGTCTGCAGTCAAGTATTTCTGTTTTTCAGGTAAAGTCAAGTACAGAGCCTATCACTCACCAGAAGTTTCTGAAAATGGATGGGTTTTTGAAATCCATAGATGTTTCACCATCCATTCCAGTTTGTCCCTGAAACAGAAATGATCCCTTGGAAATCTAAGCTTTTTGAACAGCATCAGACACCAACAGGCAAAGGGGAGAGCAAGATGTCCTGGGGCAGCCCAGCTGACAGAATGATTCAAGGCATCATCAAGCATCCTCAATCCCTCAGTTACCCCAAACAGGCAGGAATGTGGAATGCCAGACCTTTAAAAAGCAAATTACTCCCTCAGCCATGCTGGCACAGCTCATTTCATCATCTATTAGGGAAAGTAGCACTTGTCACTATTCAGAATTGCTGTTCTAATTGGGACTAAATTGCCCCACACTTTAAGCAGTGATGGTAAAGAAGCAGGCAGCTAATGGCCATGGAAATTGGTTCTCTCTCTAAACCCTAACCACACTCCTCTTATGAGGACTGTGAAGCAATTGCAGCAAGATGATCTTTAAATAAGTAAGATTATGCAATTCAAAAATAAGTGATCAGAGCAAAATTCATTTATATTTTATGCCTATCAAAATCCAGTGTCACTTTTTCACGGAAAACACGAGGCACTGTACAGCAGCAAGACTAAAGCCATTCATCTAAGCTGTGACAGATAGTAAATTTATCAAGGGACTTATTACTTATTATGCTGATGTGGCATAATATAGTTTATTGATACTAATTCATTAACATATCACACTTATTGAATAGGAAATCAAACATGCGTTGCTTTGGAAAATTATTTTAAGGCAACAGTATGCATTTAATTTACAAAGGATGCAGTTACGATACAAAAAACCAGATTTCATTGTAAATGATTTCCCAAATCAAACATCGAAAAATTGATATATTTTTTATAGTTACTGTTAAAAAAATAATCAACTGAAAATTTTTTCTCAGTGAAATACATGGTGGACTTGAAACACATCCTTTCAATGGTAAGTAAACCATAACCTAAGACATTTCTTCAACAAAGAAAAGGAATATTATAACATATGCTGCAGCTGACCCTAACAGGATCAAAGTTACATGTCCCTGCAATGCATTATATTGATATAATGCATCCTTTTTTCATCTAAAGAAACAAAATTAAAAAAAAAAAATGAAACCAAGGAAAACTATAAAACTGACAAGCCTTTCTATTAACACCTCTGAAACACAGATATAACCTATTTTTTAAAAAAGAAATCCTATTTGACATAAGTGGGTATCTGAAGCCTAAATTTATCAAGTCTCTGTTCTGCCGATAGCGCTTGGGTCACACAGGGCATCTTTCTTCCACAAAAGACACCTCCCCATGTTCCCAGAGCCATTCTTCAATGGGGAGGTGGCAGGGGAATAAGTGGGAACTTTCTGTTGTTTGGTATTACTCTTATCTCCTTTCAAAAAGGGCTTTGTACTTATAAATACACATTCAAAATTATCATGTGAATGAAGAGAATCCCAAGTGATTCCGCAGAGAGAATGAAATAGATCTAGGGAGCTCCTGGTTACCTGGGAATACACCAACATCCATTTCCAAAGATGAAGCAGGCCTGGCTTCAGACTGAGCCTAACTACATTTAACACTTGCATTTTTGATAGCAACACAAGAAATAGCTGAAACTGATACCCACGAGGAAACAGGATGAGTTCCCACCGAGATCTGCTTTTTGCAATGCACTTTTCAGCTGCAAAAAAAAAAAAACAAAAAAAAAAAAAAAAAA
>VWYO01027633.1:160273-170357 GCA_013400275.1 Rhadina sibilatrix
TTTTAACCCAAGCAGCATATGTTACAGGTACTCGTAGGCCTACACACACCCAGGTTTCATTGCAGTCACCCTGACTCCTGCCAAACAGATGTTGAGGGAAAGCAACTGAACACAACATGGGATAAAAGCTGCCTCAGACCAAAATGCAGCAAGGCATTTTGTAAGGCAGTACACTAAAAGCATTGATTATATACTTATGTACAGAATTGATAGGTAGCCAAATTAATATTCAACTGCTTTTATTGAAATCATGCCATTAAATAGAAGAGAAACCCAAGTATTAAGAATTATTGTTGTAGGATGGCAACTAGAAGTTTTTAAAGTATTTATATAATTCTTTTACCTAAAATCCAGGCTCTCACTAGTACCCTAATGGCAACCTGAAATTGCTTTGACAAGGGTTTGGGGGGGAAAAAAAAAAAAAATTAAATCGTTAAAGGGTTTGAAAAGGGATGGTTTTAAACTACCCTTTGAAATATTAGAATGGCAAGTGATTCCTAGTCCCCAAACACAAAGTACTGAACTGTTATCCTGAGTCTGACAGATATGGCAGCAAATTGCTGTCATTTCTGTAATACCCAATCTTAGGCCTTAGCTTACTCCAATACTTTGGTTGTGACAAAGCCTAATGACAGAATTCAATTCAGTTTACTCTCTGAAAAACAAAGAAGCTACTTTTTTACATTAAAAATCAACATTTTTCACAACCTGTACCCTTTCCCATTATGAAAAGAATTAGATTTGTATGAAGTAGAATCAGTTCAGTACAAGAAAACAATCATGAAACCCTTCATATTTACTTTTTCTCTTCAATTTAGTAACAGTGTTGGCTCAAAACATGCTATTGCCCACTACAGGATTTAAGCCTTGGCTTAGCAAATATAATAAAAAATAAATATTGTTACAACACCCCTGTGGTTACTTCTGATGTATTTCTGATCTACTCAGTAACACCTCTTTGGGTGACCATGACCACAAACTTTTCTAACTTCAGGCATGGGAGTTCTGCTGCTTCTGAACTGATAAAGATCAAAAAATATGTAACGTATTACCTTTAACACGAAGAATGAAGTTTGAATTCCAGAAGCCAAAAATAAACTCATCTCCCCTCCCCATATACAAGTAACTTTCAAAATTTGGCAAGAAAAACGATTTTCTTTCACACTCACTGCTACAGAATATAAACATGTTGTAGAGACTGAAAGGATTCCACATTGAAAAAAGGATAAAATCAAACCCAGTCAAATCCAGATATTTTCCAAAAATTTACAATATAAAACAGATAATAAAGAATAAAAAAAAAAATAAACACATCACCATCTTTTGGAGTGCAAAGGTCAATTTTTCCATCCTAAACCCACAGAGAATAAAGGTTTCATTTACCATATAGAGAAAAAAAACCCACCAGTTAGAATTCACTTTTGTGCCAAAAATTAGATGGGGATTTCTCAAAGCACCAAATATTACAAAACATCATATCAACCTTGCTTTTCAATAGTGTTATTTGGCTTACAGCTGGATCTAGGACAGCTGTTCTATTGCCTGTATTTCCATTCAATTAGAATTATCTATGTTTTTCAATTCATCTACATTAAAGATAATATATTTAGCAATAGAACATTATTAAAGCAAAACCTGCGATGCTTAGCACAAATTTGCATTATTAATAAAAATGAATTTATGAACATCTCCCAAGTATCATGATAGAACTGAATATAAAAAAAAAGTCAGGGTTTGTAAGTAAGATTCCACATTAAAAAGAAGAAAAAAAAATCAGGTGAAGACTTAACAACAGTGGCACCTGAAAGCCTTTGGACAAGAAAGCTGCCGAGGTACGTACCTGTAAATTCGTTGAATATTTTCAGCTTTGATTTCCTTGAGAATTTCGTGGTAGATGTGAGGATTATTTGGTTCTCGAGATGTTGGGGGAGAAGGGCATTTCTTGCGTGCATAATATCCTACCACAATTCCAAAAATAAATAAAATCAAAGCAGTGCAAAATACTTTCAGTATCCGAAAAAAGCTGCAGCGGTTGCTCTTTGGTGCCTGTCTCGTGTAGTGGGAGATGTAGTCGGGGTCTTCCTGAAGCCTCTGGAATCTTCCCTTTGGAGAAGAGGAAGGCTGGATGGGCTCCAGGTCGAGGTCAGGGCTCTGTGAGTTCCCCAGGTGGTGCTGGGCTGCACTGTCCAGTCGGAAATGGTCGAAGCCAGGCTCCTCCAGCTCTTTCTCCATGTCCCACTCCAGTTCCAACGCCGTGGCTTGGAGCTCATCGTTGTCAAGGTATGGAGAGTGCCCCTGTGCTCTCTGGTCTGCATTCACCTTGTGATAGGCCATCTTTTTATCTATTAAAACAAAATTTAAAACCTAAATGTTCGTTTCTATGTGCGCGCGTGAACAATTTATTTATTCTTTACAAAGCTGAGAGAACGAAACAGAAAATAAAAGCCCAAAAAACTGGGTTCTCAGTATTTCACTCTCCCCATTTCGATTGTCCTGTCTTTTGTAGGATCAGCAGTCCCATGCACATTCTCATGGGAAATATATTGTAAGAACATGAATAAAAGGAATTTAAAAGTGCCAATGGCAAACCACTGAAATTATCCAATTATTTTGTCAGTCCTCGAGATAATATTAAAAAATTGAGTGAAGGCTCAGAGTTTCCAAAACAATTATTTGTTACCTGAAAGTAATTTTAAAGCTTAACAACTGTGTGCAACAATTTCATTTCACACACCGTACAAAATAATGCTGCTAAAATAAAGTTGAAAAGCTGGAAATAATATGAATTGCCTCATCTGATTCTAAACACAAGGAAATGATAAATTAAAAAAGAAACTTCAGGGTGACACTGTACTTACATATCAATAAAAGGCTTCCATTTAGATGGAGCATTCTATTATTTATAGGTATTTTAAATGCATAGTTCCTGAATGACTGATGAATTTACTTAGAAATTGTCCCAGCTGTTTTGCTCCACTTATTTTTCCCATTTTAATGAATCAAAAGCACTGCCAGGTAAGTATTTGTAACAAAATCATTCTTTTAATAGCGAGGCACAACTGTGGCACTTCTAGATATTTCTATGGGAGTAGAAGCCCTCTAAAGGGAACTCTGACCTCCAGTACAAACACTCAAAGTCAATTTTCAACAAATAATTTTTGACAGACTGCAGCAACAGGGTGCCTTTTCCCCCACACTCTGACAATAGCCATTCCAACACATAAGCATCTGTAATTTAGGGGTTTTCAAACATCAGACTCACTTCTCAATTAGAAAAAAAAATGAAGATAAAGATATGAAACCTCTCCTAGTGATGAACACTAGACTGACACCTAGAACACTACATTATCACTCCATTTTTATGTTTTAAGGCATTTTCACTCTCCAAGTAACATTACCACATAATAGAGCAACCCACTGCAATGGCAAAGTGGAATTCATCTTTTTGAAGCTCTCTGAGGAGGGCAAATGGCTTGCAAGCTGCAATATAATGAAACAGCCCATCGTCCCCCTGAAAGGCTATCTGCCTCTGTACAATGCCAATTTACAGCTCCTATTTTCCCCCTACAGCCATATAAATGTCCCTCACCTATAACTGGCAGCCAGCCTGGGGACAGTCATGAGAGCCCACAAGTTCCAAGCCACAATTCCTGTCCCTTTGCAAATCACTTCTCCCCCTGCAGTCCAAACTCTTCCATGTGTAGTGGGAGCGACAGAGCTTTGAGTGAGCTGAACTGATGCCTCTTAAATTAGTGTGAAAGCCTGCATTATTTATTTAAATGACAATTACAAATTTAGTCCTTAAATTCCGGCGGAATCCACAAATGGCTGCAAAGCCAAAGAGCAGCAGGTGGCTGCCCTCTGTGGACTTTGCCAGCCCAGCCCTCGGGTGTGAAGGATCCTCTGAACTTCAGCACCACAATCCCCGGGGTTGTGAATCACCTCCAGATCTCCCAAGGGAGCACTCTGCCTCCCCATCCAGGTTGTTCGGGAAGGTATTTAATAATACCAGCCCCAGAAATGATGCCTGCTGCACTGAGCTTCCCTGCCAAGCACCAAATGGACATCAAACCATTTATTAATATTCTTTGGGAAATTGAGATAACTCATTTTCAAGCTGTTTATCTGCCCTTTCACTCCATCTCCTCTTCTGTTAGTGGAAGGATTAATTTGCAAACCATCAGTGACAGAGATCACTGCTAGGTAATATCATCTGCCCAACAACCTCATCTTTCCAATTCCACTTCATATTGCTTTTTATTAGAAATTAAAGACTGATGTTTTGTCCTTTAAAGCAAAGCAAATCATCACATTCGTAAACACATCATTTTGGCTCTAGAATTCCTGAAGTCATTTAACAAACTGTTTTAGCCAAATAAGTAAACCCTTGGAAGGTTACTACAGTACTAACTATAAACCAGAATTAAGGCAGTTTTTCAGGTGCAGTGTCATGGCAAATATTAATCTTGCTGAGCTTATAAATGTTGACTATTGCCTATCTGTGGTTAAGTTATCTGTGGTTAAGTTTCCCCGTATTTATATTAAAGAAAAGTGTATTATTGTTCAATGGAGTGTATTAATAAAGGTTATTTAAATCTACATCTAAATGCATAATAAAAATACCTATGAAATGTCTTGAAATGGTTATTAATGGTTATTATGCAGATGAGTAGTAACCCCATTCCACATCTTAGCATCTCAGCAATTCAGTTTTCATTCAAAGCACCAAAACCAGTTTCCTAACTTCGGGGGGGGGGGGAAGAACAGAACACCAAAAAACCCCAAAAAAAACAAAACAAAAAAAAACACCAAAAACAAACAAACAACCACCAACAAAAACCAAAAAAACCCCACCAACAAACACACAAGCAGCTAAATGACCAAAATAAAAAAATCAATATTCAATTCAGTTTTATATTTGAGACCAGTCTTTGGAGTATGGGATCTTATTAGCAACACATGTCCTTTAGTTAAAGAATGCAAAGAATGCAAGAGTAGCTGCAGTTGTTAACTTCACTTTTTCCACTAATATTTCTAAGCTCATTGTTTCAGTCTAAGGACACAGCACAACTTACCTTGCAGCATCTGAGATCAGGGCCTGCACTGCATTTAACCATTCCAAAAGTAATTTTTCAAAGGGGTCTCAAGGCATAGATCATTTGTGCCATGCAATCTCTATCACCTGTTCTATTAACTATTTGGTATTTAGCTGCATAAGGAAGTAGGCATGACTTAAGTATTATGTATTAAATGTAGTTTTGCCTTGGAACTGGAAAGAGAAAGAAAACACTACAGAGTCACAGTAATAGTGAATTGTGACCAAAAAAAAAAAAAATAAAAGAAAAGAAAAAATTGAGAAAAAAAAAAAAAAAAAAAAAAAAAAAAAGACAATACACAAAAAAATATGGAAGTCAGGAAAAAACCACTACAGTACTCTAGTTCAGTCTTCTCTATAAAACAGACCATAAAATGAACATATTTTTGAAAGACATTTTTGAAAACTTCAGGAGATAGAAAATTCACCCCCATCTGCCAGCAAGCTGTTTCAACATTTAATTGTTGTTAAAAACATGCTTTATTATAAAGATAAAAGAGCAACTGCAAAATGCCAGAAGTCTGAATATGCACCAAGTGAGCTTTAAAGCCCCTCTATAGGGACAGCAAAGGGGATCATAAACCCTGGAATACTGGACAGAGCCAAGCTGACGACCAATAAAGCTGATGTACATTTCTATACTTCCACTGATTTGTGGGGAGAATGTTTATAAAGAGGTATCAAACCAAAGCTAAATATCCTTTCAATTAACTGTACACAAGAAATCAGGAGAGCCAGCTTTATCAGATCATTATTGCCTTAACAAGCCCGTTTCAAAACTCTCTGCCTGTGCTTTGACCTTAAAAATAACACATTTACATCCTGCCTGATAGGAACATCTTGTTATGGAACCACCAGAAACTTCTTTTCATGACAACTTTCCCTGCTTCAATCCCTTATCAGTAAAACTTTTGAAAACCATAGAACATGAACTTCATTAAAGGTCCTGCCACCCCCCAATATCTCCATAACACAAAGGCTAGTTTACATGAACATTTTATAAAACCAGCAAGGAAAAAGCAGTATGAACATACTGTTTGTGTAAATTGTTTGTGACTGGTGCTGCAGTTGTTAAATGCAGCTCATAAATAGCTGAGACAATTAGCAGGCTCATGCACAGCAGGAAGTGTGGCAAGTGTTAACAGGCTGCCCACAGCAAGCCCTTCTCAGGCCACTTAGTGCTCAGCACTGAATTCTCCTGAAGGCATTGTGGCCTCTTTGTACAGTCATAAATCCAAAATTCCGGGTTAGTTGGCTCATTTCATTTTGAAGGGGTCTTTCCTTTTTATTTTCTTCTCAATATCTTCTATGCAGAGTGCTTTTCCTCTAAGGCCTTGTAATCTTTTTGTCCCTAGGAAAACTCCCAAAGTAGACGTAGTATCACCTGTTTAAAGGGCCAACAGCTGTGCTTACCATGGAACTCAACACCCACTGCACTTGAAAGGCTTTAAAGTATGTATGACAACAAATTAGTACTTTGTTAAAATGAGATGATGCCAAGTTTCAGGCCTAGACAAATTTCTTCAGTCATAAATCCCTGTTTGCAGAACAGATTATGATGCCCTTGTCAACAGCAACATTACACTACCCTGTAATTCAAAAATAAGAATGTGATATTTCCATCACCGCTGCCTTAATTTTGTGCAGTAATGATCTCTCATTTCCCTCACCTTTGGGATATGGGCTTGGCATGTAGCTCAGTTACAGCAGGCCAATTAGGTACCTTGTCACTCCACAGAGCCACCAGGTAAAAACAAAGGGCAAAACTCACCAGTTGTTCACATTTCACTGAAGGTGAATGCAACCTGAAAGACTGAGCCGTGTTGTAGCAGAAACAACAGAGAGATCAGACAGGAGAAAGGTCTGTAAAACACAGCTAAGTTGAATCTAAAGTTGTCTTTTCATTAGTAAGTCCTTTTTGGCACAGATGACTGATACAAATTATTTGACCTCTCCAAAATCTTTCAATGATTTTATTTATCACCAACAGCCATGTGGACCAGGATCCCATTCATATCAACACAAAGGATGACCACATGACAAGAACAGGGTCTGTGGTGCAGGTAAGACTGATAAGACTTGTGCACAATGATGTCCAGCTGGAACAAGAGTTAATTTGCCTACCATCAAATGCATCAGCCACCTGAGCTATAACATCCTGGGCCATCCAGATGTCCACAGGAACATGGATATATTTGCCTTTTCAGAATCTCTGAATTCCTGGGGCTCACAGAAAGATTGCAGGAAGCTCCTTCTTCCCCAGCAGACAAGTATCAGGTACCAAAAAGGCAGCCTTAGCTGGTCTCTAATATGCTGGGCATGTATTACTAACACAGATCTTTCCCTTTCTCAGACATGTTTGCAAATACCTATTTGCCTGAAACAAAATTCAGATATAATTACTGACCTTATAGGAGCTAACAGCATTGGTGATATATGCAGAGTCTACCAAGGAGGTTTATTAAAACTGCAGTGTAATCAGATCAGTATTAATGGCTCTGTGCATTTCAGAGCCTGTGCATTTCTGTGGGATGTGCTGTGCTGCTGCCTTTGCTTTGCTTCCAGGACAGCTCTTCCCTGCTCCCATTAGGGTGGGAACAGCTCAGTTTTCTCACTGTTCCCTCTTCTTGCTCATTTGCAAACATCAGGATGACAATGCCGAACAAGGAGAGAGAAGCCACACACACAAACACTCCAGTTTCTTAGTTCATGAATTAATCACTCATTTTTCCACTGGAATCAACACTCAGATCCTGTTGTTCTCCTTGAGAAGGGCACTGGATAGGATTTCAGTGTTTCTAAAAGCAAAGAAGCAGGCAGAGAATCAGGACTTCCAGGGCTAGTCGGGATGGGTTGTGTACGTGCATTTACACAATGCTCTGAAACTGGGTGTAGAGAGAGGAAATTCTGTCCCACATCTCTGTTCCTTTGCACCAGGCCCCAGCCCTACCACCTAAATCCTCCTGCCCAAACCACCTCCCCACCATTTACCTTCCCCAAACTCTGCCCCAGCTCCTGTCCATCCCACTCAAAGCTCTTCCAAAACGCCAGTCTTTCCCTTTTCCCATTTCTGCTCACATTGGAAACTGTCTGTACACTAACCTAATATCCAGTCTGCCTGCATAGATATATTTTTCCCTCTTCAAAGTTTCATCAATAATATATTTTGCATTACATCCCCCCCAGACATTATAATTGCCTCTGAAAGAAATAAAATACAAAGCTTTACCAGGACAAAAACTATTATTGGGGCATTTGCATTTAAGCTCATAGTTGAATTTGATGTGAAATAAAATCACTGTAAATGGTGTTCAACTTGAAAATGCTGACAGCAATAGCTGTACTAACAGGCCATAGCAGTTCTTAAGAAAGTTAATTTTATATGACTCATTTCTGCTTTGGAAATTTTTACATTGCCAGTCTTTGGCTCGGGCACATTTCACTTTAATATTTTTCAAACTCTTTTTTCTCTTTAATTACAGTCAATCCTATTTAAATTATTATTAAAAAACATAAGTCATTTTAACTTCAAAAATTTGGAAACTGTGTACTTGCAAGCTACTACACTGTAATAAAGTGTGCTAGTGGGAGTTGGCTGTACTTCAAAACATGCAAACCAACACTGAAAAATACCAAGATGTGGTTTCAACCCATATCTTGGAAAGAATAAAAAAAAAACACACCAAAAAAAAAAAAAAAAAACAAAAAAAACCAACCAAACAAAAAAAAACCATGACCAACCAGCCAACTAACAACAGAAACAAACAAAAGAAAACCAAAATCAAAAGGTCACTTTTCTGGATGAGCTACAAAGAAGAAAAGCAGGAATCTGGCCTCATCATAGGCATCAACTCCATTCCTGATTTTAAACAGTCATTGACAAAACCTCACAGTGAAAATAACTAACACATTCTGTTTGGGGAAAGAAAAACAAGCAAACAAAAAAAGAAACCACAACCCACAAACAAGCTGATGACTCTGGAGCATTTGGGATACAATTTTAGCTAAAACTGGTCCAACCTGGCTGCCCCAGCAGGGTCAGCCCAGAAGACAAAGCACAAGATTGGCATCCAGATGGTTCTGGGGTATCTCCAGTGAAGGAGACTCCACACCCTTTCTGGACAATCTGTTCCAAGTGCTCCAGTTTTTGGAGTTTAGGATCAATTTCTCAATCTTAGCTGGTTATTATGGAAGACAAATGGTCCTATCAGCAATATTTCACATGGAAATCAGAGATACAGAGGAAATATGAAGCCCTGATGTCTCATGTCAAGAGTAATTTTTTGGATAAAACCAGACTTTAAATGATATAGTCAAAATATTGATAGACACACACAAAAATGCTCCTGCTGTCACCATCCTGTGCTATTCTAACTTGCTGCAGAAAAATAGGTCAGCACTTGTACAAAAAAATTAAATCATCACTTCAACACTACATTTTCTAGATTTTTTTTTTCCTCATTTCTTTCTCAGTGGGGTTTTTACTCAGTTTTGTCAAGTTCAACAATGACAGGGAGCCCTTAAAAATAATATATTATGGAGCTGAAGATGGCAACATTTACAATTTAGCTTTATTGGAATTTTACTATATTTTGATAGATGACAGCTTTAATGATTCTGTGCATGGTTTATGGCAGAAAACAGAAAGGCAGTAACATAATTTTTTCTGCTCTTTTCAACGATCTGTATCCAAAGAATTCAGAAAACAAGCAGGCGTACTTCATAATCACGCCAAATTTATTTTCTGGGTGAACTCTCAAATGTTAAAGCTCAAGTACGCTGAGTGATGTTGCCTTGGCAACTGCTACTGCAACCCAGGATGAGCCCGTGCTTGTGAAAGCACACAAGTTTGTGAAAGCACACGAGTTTGTGAAAGCACACAAGTTTGTGAAAGCACACAAGTTTATGAAAGCACACAAGTTTGTGAAAGGACACTCGTGTCCCCCCGTACACCTGCCAAGGCACAGGTGTGATAAAATGCCAATCACT
>VWYO01027636.1:0-22055 GCA_013400275.1 Rhadina sibilatrix
CTTTCCAAACCAAGACAGGATGCAAGTTAGTGTCTCATATTACAGCTTAAGAAAAATTTTCTATAGAAATAGAAGTCTAGAGTGTTGTATATACTATATTGATTAAAAATGTGAAAAAACCCCAACAATACCATGACCTGCAGGTCAAAAACTGAAGACAAAGCAAACCTTCAAAATTACATTGAAATAATAATGATTAAAAAAAATTATTAATAATTTTAGTACTTAATTTTATTTCAATTAGTAATAATATTTAAATGTAATTACTACTAATAATAATTTTTAGTAGTTTTTTTTAGGCATAAAGAATAGCAAAGGATTGGGGAAAAGAAAGGAGAAAAGACAGCATTTTTTTTTGCATTTTGTGCTATATTTTATATTGATAAATAGAACCACATCTACAGAAAATATCTACCCAGAAAAACACATCAGACCATAAGAAATTTTTTTCTTTCTAAATTTCATATTAAAATATAATACTTACTTAATGCATGCTTTTATTTGTTCTCAAGGTACTCTTTCTTTTTAAGCACATTTTTACCTAGCCTTGGGAAGTTCTTGTTTCTTAACTAGTCTCACTGCCTGTGTTGCCTCCAACACGATACATATAAAAATGATTGTGTAATTTATGTTTTTTAACTGAATAGTTGAATGATAAAACTGAGAACTTTTATTGTATTTATTTTTAGTTTCTCTTTAGTTTCTCTTATTGTAAAGAAAAAGAGGCAACTAGATACATCCTGTTGCAGCTGAAAACAGCTTTTCTCATTCGGAAGTGCTACTGAAAAAAAAAGCTTTTCCACAGCATTACATAAACAGTGTTATTCACTTGTCCTTATGAAGTAAGAAATGTGCAATTTCACTGGTGCATCTTCAAAGTCCTTGTAGCTGCAGGCAGACTAAACAGCACTATTCTTTTGAACTCACCTGTTTTCCTTAGATATCCTCTAGTTGTTACTTTTGATCTCTTATGGATAGTGAAAGGTTCTTGTTTGGTATTGAGGCGTACATTTATGTGCTGCAGAGTTTGATGTCATTCAAGAGATGTAGGACCAAGTACACTCTCCTGCACTTGACAGAATGGTTTAAAAATCATTGAGTTTTCAGCTCTCTGTTGCTGCACAGCGCGGTGTGGGGTCCTGACTCGGGAAGTGGCACAGTGGCTACACTCTAGCTCGCTCGGTCCATCACTCACAGACACCAATGTGGCAGAGAGAAAAATAGCGTTTATTGCTGTTTACACAGAGTTTTTATAACTTTCACTACTAAAGTCCCACCTGTCTGCTTGTGTCATCCCTCAGATGTGATTGGCTGACTCAGCAAACTTACCAATAGAAGAGCATAAACTTATCATCTAACTGTACATTTGAAATCTTCAGAGCACCTGTCCCTAGCTACTACAGCTCTCAAATGCTAAAATTTATTTTGCAGAAATATCTGCAAAAGGCTGGATTTGCATACAAAAGCATATGTAAAATGCATGAGGAATTTAAATGCCTTAATACATCTTTCATAATGAAAATTAATACCATTCTCAAGGTTGAGGTGATGCAAAACTTAATTTAGTTTACGGCCAATCAAAATCAGAGTAGGATAATAAGAGATAAGAATTAATCTAAACTCTCCTGCTTCCCACCTCTCTCTTTTTCCGGGACTCAACTTCACTCACAATTTCTCTACCCTTCCCCCTGACACAATGACACAGCGGGATGGGGACTGGGAAGCATGGTCATTTCATAAATATGTGTTTCTGCCATTTCTTCCTCCTCATGATCTTCCCCTGCTTCAGTGTGAGGTGCTGCCCACAAGACACTGTGGGTGTCTTCTTCATTAACTTCTCCAAAGTTAGAGAAGAAGAATCCTTCTGATAGCCCACATTTCTTCATGGGCTTTCTGCACGGGTCCTTTCCATTGCGTATAGTCTTAAAGGAATGAATGGCTCTTGTGGATATCTGATCCATCATGGAATTCAGTGGGCTGCAGCGACACATCCTGCCTCACCATGGTCTTCATCTCAGGCTGCACAGGAATTTCTGCTCCAGCATCTGGAGCACCTCCTCCACCCCACTTCTGCACTGATCTTGATGTCTGCAGAGCTGTTGCTCTTGCGTATTCTCACTCCTTTCTTTCAGCCATTGCTACTCAGTGATTTAAACTCTTGTTAAATATCTTATTACAAAGGCATGACTATTCCTGCTGATGGACTTGCCCTGGCCAGAAGCAGGTCCATTCTGTAGCTGGCTAGAACTCTCTGTGTTACACATGGGGGCAACTCTGGCATCTTCTCCTATAATACATCCCTGCAGTGTCCCACAACCAAAACATTGCCACACAACACAATGTGAGCTGTTAGGATGTTTTCAGAATGCACATCAAAACATTCTCTATGATTATTTGCATAAAGTCCCGCAGAGTAAGAGCATCCAAGGTGATTTTGTATCCTGAGTCATGGAACTAGTGAAGTATTTTGCGTTCTGTATGTTTTTCAAGGAAGATGATTGTTCATAAGACAAAGGGCTCAGCATAGTAGTATGATGTTTCTCAAAACTCTCTTCCCATGTTATTTCTTAGATACTACCTCTTACACTGAACATAGGAAATGATGGAATATATACATGCAAGGAAAGATCATAGACCTGAGCATCCAATTATTGCTCTTCTGAAGCATAAGTTTGCATAAGGCCACTCTTGGAAATAGCCTTTTCAAATGTGAAGTTGAATTCCTCTCTTTTTGCCATAATAAATTCTAATGCTAGTATCATTTTTATAGTGTTTATATTGCAGAGATAATCTTAATGGGAAAGATAAGAGTAAACAAACAAAATGTTTAAATATGTCTCCACATTTTGATAAGTTAGATTAGTGTAGTGGAAAACAGTCAGAATGATCATAATAAAACTGTCTGTGGGTTGTTTCTCTTTCCCTAAGGAAAATGAAAGGCAGCAGCCTTCATCTTGAATATGACTTGTGATTACTGCAATGCAAAAGAATAAGTGGAAAGCTGTTACTACCTCCCTGTCCCCGAGTCTTCTTGAGGAGGATTGTTACTGACAGCATTTGGAGCCAGAAGGACACTGAATGGATGACAGAGAAAAGAGACAGACATTAGAAAATTATGTTCAAGAATTAGCTCCACTATTAATGAGATGTTAGCTAGACAATTTAGACCATTCAACTGTTACAAGATAAATTGCACTGACAGTGGATTCCTAGCATCACATGTACTAGGTTTTCTTTCACCCGTACCTTGGCAGTCTTTATCCAGCCCTTTTCCCGTTGAAATTCTAGATTTTTTGTTTGTCCTGACCTTAATTTTAGGCAGTCACTTGGACAAGTCAGCCCTTCTATTGGTTAAAAGGAAAAAAAAATCCTCCAGAGTGAAATTTTAAGTACCCTTAGTTTCTTTTGCCTAGTTCTCTTCAGACCCACTCATACTATACGTCAGGATTTTATTTTTCTTTAAACTTTAACCCTGGGTCTAGGCTGAGAAAAAGGACAAAGGACTAAAAAATGCCAGAAAGAACAGAATGCTCCTCATAAAAGAGCTTTACCAGCATTCCCAAGTTTTATTTGAAAGATAAGTGTTTTCTGCATATGCAATAAGGGTGATACTCCACCTTTCACCCAAGGAACTCTCAGTCTGAACAGACAAATGTCCCTACGTCTGGTATTATATTCATCTTAAGTGAATTATTAATTTGAAAGATTCAAGACTGTTGAGATTAACAGAAATTTCTTTCATACATTTTTACACTTCCCACTATATTCTGGTGAATTTCTCTTTCTCCTGAAAAAAATATGACTCCAGCAATCCCTTTTAGCTTTATGTTTCCCAGTTACAGAAAGTTACCACAGCAAGAATTCTTGATACACAGGCATACTGCATCCACTATTCTTCCCTATTAAAAAATGTTGGAAATTTTTTTCAAGTATTATTTGGAAGATATTCCGCAGAATTGGCTGCAAACCCTTATGCAGGTATAGCACAAACTGACAAGAGAAAAAATAACTGTGGAATAGGTGCAAGCATTTCATTTTCTGAAATCTTTTCAAAACTAAACTGTTTAAAAAAGAGGGTTTGATAGTCCAAATCCTACATGAGAGAAAGAGAAAGAAAAGTGTAATATGGGGACAGGATCTCTAATTTTCATGTGATTGCAGTTGCTGGAAGCCTTATAGCCCAGGAGATAGAGCATTAAAAAAATAACCTGTCAGTCAAATCTGTATGCACAGGGGAAGAGAAGCATCACTGGGGAAGGCAGATGAGTCAAATTGTTGCTTAAACTGCTGAACATTTATTCTCTTAAAGGGTTTAATCTGATTCTTAACAGGTAGATTCTTCTTCCTGACGGGCAGTTGATGCCACTTTCAAACAAGGTATATATTAGGAATCAGTTTGAACAAGCAATAAAAATTTCACCACTCAATTTTTATTTTTGTTTTAACGCAGTTGTCCAGCAACTTTTTGTTAAAGTAAAATGGCAGAGAAGAAGAAACAAAGAAGAGTAATATCTTTTGTTACGACAACAATCTCAATGGGTAATTTAACGAAAATATGCCAGTGTCATCTGTCAGCGCAACTTTCCCTGTCCTTCTGTCACACTGACCTCCCATCACACTTGGCTTTCTGTCTTCAATTAATTTTGTTCACAAACATAAGATTTCCCTCATCAGCTGCATTGATTCCTGCAGTACATCACAGAAAAGAGCAAGACAGTGGTTGGGACAAAGTTTCTCCTGGTGTATTTCCCTGATGTCTTGGTTTGAGGGCAAGACCCTGCTAAGAAGCAGCTGAGTCTCTGTAACTGTCAAGCTGCACAGAAGCTTCCTTAATTTATTTAATTTTTATAAGTCAGCTGGAATCATAGGAGACAAGCCACCAGTTTATTCTGCAAAGGTCTGAGAACACTTGATGATGTACCATGAGGGCAGAAGAAAGACGAAGGTGATAATTTTGTGACGTTATCAGAAATTTGGCAAATGTGATTGTGGGTTTGTGTAAGAGAGGAGTGGTCTCTAGGTCATCATAGGACAAGTTATGCTCCGAAATGACCAAAAATACATGACAAATGCAGGGTCAACAATGCTGAAGAAAAGGTTGATTTGGAAATTATACCTGAGCTGTTTTCTGCCTCTTGGAATGCAAGTGGAATTCAGAGAGATTGCGTAAATCTTGGGCAAAAAGCAAGGAATGCCACATAGCAGACCGGAGGCTTCCTTGTTTGAAGATTCTGGAATACTTTTAATAACTCTGGTACTTCAAAGCAGAGAATTTGGTTGATGTTTCAAGCAGATGAAGAAGGGCAGAGTTTTTTTGCAAGGTTAATTGCTTTTGTAGCGCACTGAGGAAGTGAGATGTGATTCTTGCTCTAAGTGATATTTCAAAAGTAATTGACTAAGTTAAAGCCAAGACTTTCATTTGCAGTGGGGAAATTTCCTGTTTGCACTCCATAGAAGCAAAAAGGAGCAGTGATTTCATTTTGAGTTATTGCAGGGAAACACTTAAAAAAAAAATCTTTTGTTACGACTGAACTAAAACTGCAAAGTTATTATTTTGTTGTATGAGTAACAGAAAAGAATTAGATTACAGATATTTTAATTAATCTGACTTGATATTTTTAAAGCCTGGCAGCAATCTGTATTTACGTCATCCAATTATAGTTATAGAAAGTAAAAGCTAAAGATAATGCTTGAAGCCATGCATCAAACCTCCAGGAGGGAGATAGACCCAGGACATCAGTTTAAGGAAAAGATGCAGAATTAAACCCATGAAGATATAAATAAAAGGGAAAAAAGTGTTTAAGACAAACAAAATAATTTTTGTTAATACTGAGCATCTCCCCTTACAGTGGGTCCAACAATGACAGTCTTGGCTGCTGGACAGTCTTTGTACTGGTAGTGGAAAATAGTTGATAGGCACTTCTGATGTTTATATCACGGTCCACTGGATCATAGAAATATCTGAAAATTGACTTACAGTGGTGGGACAAAGCAGTAAATCTAGTAGAAATTTTTGCAGGACTAAGAAAGCAAGAAATAATTTAAAAATACTTGCTAAACAGTTCCCTTGGCTTCGAACCTGCAATTTAAGATTTATTTCTGCCAAACCCTTGATTTAGAAATGCTATGTCAAGTTAATCAGGTCAATAAACCATTGATGAAATATATATATGCTTGTTTTATTACTCTTTTCAATTAATTGGTAGCTAATTAGCACATCATCTGCAAGAAGAATAAAAAAATATATCTGAAATATTCAGCTGGATAAAACTGAGAACTTTGTCTTTCAAAGTCTGTGACTTGTTAGTACCTTATAATTTTACCACCATTTCACACGTAATTGGGATTTTTTTTGCTGTAAAAAATTCTTGGTCCTTTTACTATTTGCAAGCAGCTGATTAGAAGTATTCATTACTGAAAGTGAATTTTAGTTGATGTTTTTGGAGCATAGAAATAGACATCTGTTGTTGTTGGCATCAGCATTGTTCTTCAAAATAATTCCCTTCAGGAAATAGTGATATTTAAATGTTTAAGTTGAATGTTCAACAGCCACAAACAAGTTTCCAGTAAATTAACTGCCTAAAAGGAAATACAGATTTTCTTGTGTTTAAATGTACAATCAAACAAATATTGTATGCATTAAGAAACTCTTTTGTGTTACAGCAGTTAAGGCAGTGCTCCACATCAGTATTTAAATTACGGCTTTTAATAGTGAAAGGCTGGTGAAGTCAGATTATTTCTGCTTATGGGATACAGTATTTCTTAAAGAAAATGTATTCCTTCAGCTTCATGGATAAGGCCATTGAGATTAAAACATAGGTGATGGGCATAAAAGAAACAAAGTTATCAAGGCAGTGGTGTACAAATCAATTTGAGCAAAATTTATAGAGGTTTGAGAGGAAGACAGAAATAATTGCTCTACAACAAAGTAATGTATCATACAAGATATATAAAACCCCAAAGATATTTTAGTTTACCTATTTGTTGAGACATTTACTTCCCATAGAATACAGAAGACAGACTGCTGAAAGACTAATTTGGGAGAAAAAAATATTCTTTTGTTTTCAGATTTGAACTAATATTTCCTCAGACATAAAGAAAAAATGTTTTTTTAGCAGCACACCGACTTGCTGAATAGATAGAATAATTAAAAATAGAACTATAGAAATTATTCTTCTCTCCCATTTTAATTGCAAAATCTTATCTACTGATCTTTTCTATGATTCTGCACAGGTAAAAAAATAATAATAATAATTCTTCATATATTTTATCACTGAGGTTGAACATACATATTCTTAGGTAAACCACATCCATACCAGATCAACAGGCATTTAAATGTTGTCTGATCAATCAATTAGATTGACAGTTAAAACCTAACTAGGATAGCAAACCTTGAGCAGCCCAAGAATCAATTTTTAGAAACATATAAGTCATTTCAGTATGTGTTTGAGTTTGCATTGATAATTTCTGGATGTGAATTTTACTCATAATACAATTTTTTTTTCTGTTCTTTTGATGCTGAAATGTGGATTTAGTTGGGGGATTTGGAGGATTTTGTTGGGTTTTGGGTTTCTTTGGTTTTTCCTTGTGGCTTTTTTGTTATGGTTTTTGTTGCATCAGGAAGCTGTAGCAGTCAGTAGTCAGGTTAAACTGAAATTTATTTCCACTATGCCAAGGCATTCTTTTTGAGAGGTATTGTCTATTTCTGTATAAAACTGCTTTTATATTGTTAAACACGTGGTGAAATCCAGTAATTTCTGCTGTCACCTTTCATACAGGGAGAGATACATAACCAATCTTTTCCTTCTTAGGTAGCCATAGACATGGTGGGCATCCTCAGGTTCAAGAATCCTGAGAAACACTCAGGGAACTAAAAGACTGGGCTCTAAATATAGACAGTGTCAACTCCTCTCAAAGAAAAATTAAGCATTACTTTGCTGGTTCTTCAGGTATGTACATGCAAATTCTATGCTACTTATTACCTTGCTAAGTTTTTTCCTGCTTAGTTAGGCTAGAGTTATTTCTGAAAGAAAAAAGTGTGTGTGAGTGTGCCATAGTTATCATATTGCTGACAGCAAAACAGTTATTTATTATAACCTTGCAGAAGAGTAGTATTCATGAGCATATGAAAACTCCCAAGAAACCATTTCTTAATTATATTATGATGCCACAGTTAGAAAATATATCAAATAGATAAAGATAGCTTAAGATATTAACCTGAATAAGAAGTTTAATTCCATGACACAATTTAAACAAACAAACAAAAAATAATCCTGTTGTTAGGATTTTATAGCATAAAATGTTTAACAGAGATAAATCTATTAGGAAATAGTATGTGCCTGATTAGCAAGCGTCCCAGACATGGCAATGTAACAATATAGTAGCAAAACTCATGTTTTTACTTTCCTTGTTAACTAAAAAGAAGGCCACCTCAACCTTTCTTGATAATAGGATAACTACAATAGACCACAGTACAACTCACTTCCCCTGACTCAGAAAATGCAAGTACGAAACTGCGTGAGCTTGGCTACCAGAGGGGAATGGGAATTTTTGGGCATTAGAATAGGTAAGCTGAGTCCTTAGGCTGAGAAAACAGCAGTATTTGTAACAAACGTGTGTGTACTGCTAAGAGCTGGGCTGGGAGACACTCCAGAATAGTGAGAGAACAACCATTCTGTTTAGCCATTATCGTGTGTTACATTTGTATTTGAAGCAAGACCCTGCTATATTCAAAAGTGGAAGGAAAAAAGATCCATAAATAAAATTTTGGGAAAATAATCTTGTTAAAATACTCTTTTAAATGCTTTCAATAGATATAATCAGAATATTGATATCTAGAAAGTGCTGACACCATTTTTTAAATGTTTTCAATGAAAAAAGTAGGCATTACCTGTACACTGATTTCCAGGATATGTAAATGCTAAACATTTTTTAAAAACAAAACTCTGCAATTCTATGACCAAAAGGTTTCTATAGAACACATATGATTTCCAAAGAGTTCATCCATCATATTCAAAGGCAAAATTGAGTCAATTAAAGCTTAATTGAACATCTAGTTTTTGCTGAGCATGAGTCTCAGGACTGTTGAGAAGAAAAATTGTGCCAATTAGAGAAGTCTAAAAATTGAAAATTAACGTTGACTTCTCTCTTCTTCTCATTTTCCTCTTTTCTGTAAATACCAGAAGTGATTATTTTTCTCAATGTTGTGAACACTTTGATACAAAAATTTAGTGTTGCACTCTGTGAGTTATATAAGACTGGTGTGCAGTTTCCAAATAAATAATGTTTAACATGTCTCAGTAATCGCAGCTTTAAATAAGCCTCAGTAGCTGCATCTATAAAGAAAGAACAGAAAAGAAGTAACTTGAGAAAATATATCAAATGAACAGAGATGTAATGGAATACTGAACCAAATAATCAAGAACACTAGGCAAAATAACCAAGGTAAAGCCAGAATATGAGGAACAAACAAGGCCAGCTTATCAGTCTAGGTAAAGGGTAATTTCAGCAGTGGATGATTGAAACCACCAGCCCAAGAGACCCACCAACTCAAAAGAAGAAGAAACTGACCGTGTGGGCTAATTAGCATAAGAAGTGAGAGAATAATTTACCAATTACAGATAGAATGTTAGTTAATGAGAGAACTATGTAAGTTATAGCCAATGCACATTAATGTCTTTATTTACTAAAATATGAATAGTGAAGTTCAGATAATTGCTGTGCTAGCTTTGTGAATTTCTCAACTAGAAATGTTTTCTGCACAGAACTGATAAGCTGATTATCTCTCTGTGGATTGTTCTCTTGCACACTCAGTGAAAGAATCCACTTCAGGGCAAAAAGACCAGAGTGTTGTGTGTTTTCAGGCAAGGGGTTTTGAATAAGGGCAGGAAAGTATTTCAGTGTCAAAATGACTTTATATACAGAGCAATTAATATTTTAGGACTGAAAAATCTTCACATATGAACTTCAAAACAAGAAACTTTGAACCGATGAAGTGCAAAAGGAAGACTGAATAAAGAAAATTCTTAATTTAAACCTCAGTGTGTAATATTAGTGTAATTGCTCTCAACATAGTTATTTGCTAAATCATTTTTATCTTCCATGCTGATATCTTTACAATCCACAGAAACAAAATGAGAGCAACTGGGAAACTGCTGATTGACTTGAATCACTTTGGATTTTGTTCTGTAAGGAGGCTTTGTACCTTCAGCTGCTGAGGAGCTTCAAGGGAAAGAGAGGGTGTTTAGGACTGTAGTAATTATTTCTTTTTCATGCTGTTAATAGAATCTACAAAACCTGGTGTGAAGTGAAAGGGAAGACTGGGAGGAAAATGGTGCTCTACTTATCAACTAAATCTTTTATACTGTAGTATTAGATAATGTGTGCACACTTCTGGAATACATAGTAATTTTCTCAACAGGAAAAGAGGTTGCTGAAGTAAAAACACGGACAGCCACTGCAGGGAAACCAAAGCTTCTGACCTTGTATTTCCTTGTATTATTTTTCTACGTTGTTATTATTTTCTCTTTTCAATGACTTAGCTGGAATTAGACTTACTCTTGTTGCTCTTCTAACCTCTGCCAAACCTAAACATCCCACACAGTTCTGTCCAAAGAAAATCAGTTCTGGTAGCTTTTGAATATAGAGTTGAACACACTTTCTGTGACTCTGGTCACCACCACCAGTACACGGAAATCTATTGGGTTGTGAGAATGACTTTGCTAAAGTTTATCTCCTGATGAAGCCCAATTGCCTTTTGCTTTGTACAGGAAGTGAAGGAAAGAGAGGGGAGAAAGGAAAGAAGAGAAAGAGGAGTCAAGGTGAGTGAGGTGACAAGGTATCAAGGTGACACCTTAAAGAAAAAAGAAGGAAAAAGCTTATTTTTGCTCTTAGGTGCCTCTCCTTACAAACTGTTCCTTCATTTTCTTGTCTCTTCTGTTATTTTTTCAAGCACTTTCCTCTCAACCCACTTCCTACTTCAGAAAGAATGCAGTTTCCATAGGTTCTATGTGAGAACCTGTGTTGGTTCTATGCTGGTTTTCCCTCTTTCCCAGTAGGATTGCCATGATATTTTACATAAACAAAAAGGAGAAATATTTTTGTGAAAATGTAGAAGCCTATCTGCAGAATGTTTTCTCTCCAGATCTAGATAGGTGAAGGCAGAAATATGTTAGCATCATAAATCTGCTCATTAAAACAGGATACATAACTAACAAAAGTACATGACAAAAAGGTACATTAAACTCACAATGATTTATGTATAGGCTAAATTGTTCATAAGTCTGGGGATATTGACATGAAAGTTATTTGAAATTTTGAAATTAGGAAGGATTTTTTAAAATGTAAATTATAATATTTATACACATAAAGTCTTATCCTTCACTGAAAAAAAGAATTTAAAAACTCCAAAAAACTCATAAAAGAAGTAGAGACCTACAAAACCAGGAAATTTGAAAACTTCTGTGCATATACAGGTAAGCTTTAGTAGAGTTGCTTATAAAAAAAAAAAAAAAGTATAAAATCTTATTCTAACCAGCTTGCATCATCTTTATCATTTCTGGGTATGTTTGTAGTGTCTAAAAGAAATGCTCATCTGCCAGCAGCAAAATCAGTAAAAGCATCAAATTAACCTCTCTAATAGTTAAAGGTACTGCAGTGTATCAAGGCCGTGTAGCTAATAACATCTGAAAAATGAAAGTCTTCCCAAAGTCAGTGATGGAAAACTCTTATTTACATTATTTTTAAATAAAGCATCAGTTTCCTACTGTTTTATAGCCTAGTTACTGAGAAATGTATGCTAGCACCTTAACCTACAGGCATATTACTATGCTAACAAGTCCAGTAATAACTGTCAGGTTCTGAAAATTACCTTCTTGTTCCTACTGAAAGTTGGCAGATTTTATAAGCTCCTTGGCAGATTACTCTCATGAATAGGTATTGTTACTTTCTTCTTAAAGGAATAGGCAGGTTTGGAAATTTTTTTTTTGGTGAATTGTTGGTTAACTAAAACTTGAAATTCCTTCATCACATTTTCCAGAACTTTTGTTTTAAATGTGAACATGTTACTCTCCTTTCAAGTAAACTAGTCACTAGATATTTTTTTTTCTATAAATGAAGAAGAAAGATGTAATTTGAAAGGGATTGTCTAAAAAAACTATATATAACTATGTATAAAATTGAAGACTTGATTCTTTTCTATTTGAATTTGTGCAACTAAACAGACTTTAAAAACAGCAGTATTTTTTCAGTATGTTTACAACTTGAAGCATAATTAATGACTATTAGTGAAAATAGTTTAATATAATTTTGTCTCCTAATTTTCATTCTAAGAGTGAGAGTCTAAATAGAAGACAAGACTAATTCTCAGCAATTCTGGATGGGTCGTTACTTAATATCTTTTGTCATCAACTGAAAAATTGATTTATTTATTAAAAATAAAATTACTTTGAATTTGAAAAACAGTGGATTACAACAGTAGTTCAAGTTATGTTGGTTTTCAGTTCAGCAGTGAAATATAAGAAACTCCAAAGAGTATAATTCCATAAATGTTTAGTAAAATTATTTAGATGAATATTTTTAACATTCAACAGCAGTATATTTGGGCAGATTTTGACTGAGAAACCACAAACTGTCAGAGTAGCAATGGGTTACTTGCTGTAGAATCATCAAAATTTGGCCTTTTGAATTAATATTTGAGCATAAATGCTAATATTAAGTATAGATAGTTATATGGAAATCTGAAGAAATTATTGTAATTTTTAAAAATTTTGCTTCCAAATTTGAAGGAATCCATGGGTAAATAAAAGTCCCCTGTTTGAGGCTTGCTGTTAGTTTTTTCTGTTTATGTTTGGAGAACAGTGTATCACAGCTAAATATCATGTGACAGGTTGAATACAGATAATATGTTACATAGAGTATATTGCCCTGGATGTAAAAAAAAAAAAACAATCTCCTGGAAAATGTGTTTGAAGTGTTACAGTAATTTAATGAAGTTATTGACAGCACCTGCAATCTACATGTCTGAGTGGTTCTCATTTAGCATAACACAAGCCACATCCTGCAAGGATTGCTCAAGCATGTGTCCCTCATGGCATCCTGTGTCACCTTTTATTTAGGAGAGAGATGATCCTGTGCTTTTATATTACTTCTCCAAAAAAATTAAGTTCTGGAACTGCAACCTTAAATGAAATGTGCTATCCAGTAGATGAAGCCCTAAATTTAGTGTTTTACCTGAGGCCAGCTGAGATCATAGGATAAGAAAAGATCCATGAGGCTTTTGTATCCCCTAAAGAGAATAATTCCTTGTCCTAGAGAATAAACACTACTTCTGTGGTATTATGACAGGCGAGGAGATTGCTAAAGCTACAGATGAAAAGAAGCACAGAGCATTCTGGCAGATGCTGTGTTACTTAGGAGGAGAGAATGGAAAGTCAATAAAACCCCTTCTCCCATGTGAGAGTGGGCATAAGGCTCAGGGCTTCTGCTGTGTCCTCCCAGTTCCTCCTGAGCAGTCACTTTGCCAGCTCCTTTTCAATCTCATCAGAGCAACATACGCCACACTAAGGCAGGTATTTTTAAGAGTATTTTACTCTTCAAAATAGAGACAACAGATAAAATTAGCAATCTGCATTCTGTAGGACTAGTACACCACAGGCCTAGAAAAGGAGAAAACAGATGGCTCAGAAAAATACATATGGGGTGGAAGGGTGGTGGAGGTGGGGAGCGGGGGGGAAGATGAAAGAACTATGATAGGAGAATGAGTGAAGAAATAGTGTCAGCTAGATCTTGAGGTTCTAGATTTCAGTAAGAATGATGGAATTGAGGAATGGTATCATAAAATGAACCAGCAAGCAAGGAAAGGATACTTTGGAACTGACTGACATCCTTTGTGAACAGTGAATAAGAAGGAAAAGGCAAAAAGAGTAACATTAGAAAACCATAATTTAGCAAATCAGTTAATTCACCACATATTCTTGAGATAAGCTTATTGTTTATATTTTACTTACAGTGAAGGACAACAATTACAAAAAGAAATTTAAGCCAAACAATTACAAAAAGAAATTTAAGTCACTTGGTCTTAGAACTATGGGAAAAGTGTTTGATAATGGCTGAAGGGTAGCTCCTCATCCCATGACAATTTGTGAGCTATCATTTTCCGCCTTCTTACATGATATTAGGGAATTAACTTTTGAAAAAAAAAAAAAGTGTGCAACATGCAAAATTCTCTTTTATTCTACTAGAACCAATCAATAACATCTACAAATTTTTTCTAACAAAATTTTATTAAAATTTCAGAAGGAAAGAAATAGCTGTTTGTTTCCAAAAAAGTGACCAACAGTTTCAGGTTTTAGTTGAGGAATTTGTTATTCCTTATAGCAATAAAAGTGAATATAAAATACATATGTTAAGACATCTTGCAGTGGTAATGATATAAATGTGATATATTAATATAACAAGCATGAAAGATTAAAGTTTAACAGATTCAAATTCTAAATGATGATTTGTAAGAAAAGAAGCATTGAAATTACTAAGCACCAGTAGCAGTGATCCAAATCCCGAACTTAAAAAAAAAAAAAAATTAATGGAATGAAATAATGTATGTTTTTGTATTCAGAATGTATGAAATATGACAAAACATGTTGCATTTTTAACCCTGGAAACAGCTGATAATGATATTAGAGAAGAAAGTTATTATAGATGATAATAGATCAAAGATAATAAATGTGAATAACAGTAAAGGCACAATGGTAATTCTGAGTGCTAAAAGTGATCATTAAATATATCAAGAAGAGCTATTGCAAGGAGAAGGTAACTACTTTTAAGCTAGAACTTTGCTAGCACAGATTTTAATTTAAGTGTATGAACTTGATGGCTATGCAATATATCAGTGCAGAAATAAATGTTTAACTAACTCCAAGTGTCTTTTCATGTTGCTATCCCATGCATCTGGCAGTCAAAGACTAGTTAAAATGCCAGGAGCTGTACCATAAATACAGTGAAGTGTTTCAAAGTTCCGAATCTGATTCACTTTCCTGTGCTTAATCAGGCAGGTAGTGCACATGTGAGTTAACTTGGAGGGAACAGGCAAAAAGGGTATTTTGTGAGGGGGTTGTTCTAAGATAGGAGAAACTCTGCATGAGATGTATTTAGCATGGAAACTGGGGGCAAACCCAGTAGTTTCACTTGAGGCAGTAGGTTAAAGATATCTGAAGTTGACATAGATATAAATTACATCTTTAGCTACCAGACTGGATGGTATTAACTTCCCACCTGGAAACTCAACCCACAGTAACTGTTAGGGAAAATTGTTGAGTCTTCACATCATCTTGCTTTTCAGGATACTCTAACTCTGCACAAACTTGTTACTTTCTAGATATGATCTAAGTCACATGTAGTCAAATGTAGTCACATTTGATATGACTATTAACCCTGTCTCTACATAGTTCATATTTAAATACTGAAAAAGAGTCTTAATATCTACACCCAAGAATGAGAAATAAAATATGTATTGAAGGAAGATACAACACTCATGCTAATCCTATCCCTTTATTTCCCACTGTGCTTTTGTTGAGGACACTTTCATGAGACTAAAAATGTGTTGGTGGATAAACTGGCAAAGTTGCTAAACAAGCTTCTAGTTCATGACTCATACAAAAGGAAGCGGTTAAATGACTGCACAGTATTTTTCTTTCTAAAGGTTAATACAGTGGCCCTTGGGATATGGTTCACCATGATTTGGCTTTTGATAGGGGAATTTTTATACTGTCTAATACAGGTTTCCAAGAGAAGCTGTGGATGACCCATAATTGGAAGTATTCAATGTGAGGTTAGATGGGTTTTCAAGCAATGTGATCTGATGCAAGATGCCCCTGGCCATGGCAGGGGAGTGGGACTAGCTGGTCTTTGACAGTCTCTTCAATGACCTTACAACATCATACATTGTAAATATCCTCATGCCACATATAGTATTTAAGTGAACTGCTATGTGAGCAGACAACAGTATGTTTTCCTATGCAATTATAGATAATGAAATTATTGACATTTTTATAGGCATCTCCAGTTAGCAGTGTTTTCTAAAAAAAGAAATAAGCAACTACATTTTAGAATGATTTTATAAGGGGTAGTACTATGGTTTTCATTACTAAGTAAAACATCTGTTGTGAAATTTGTTTTGTTGCATTAAAATAAAAAAAAAATTTCTTTTTAGCCACTGTAAAGTTACTAGATAGCCTCAGTTCGAGAGTTATGAACTGAAGTCTGCTTATTGTTTAAGAAATGTGTTTTTATTCAGAATAAATGGAAAAAGTGGACTCTGTCTATGGAACAGATGTGTGAATTCATGATGAATAATCCAAGAAAACTACTCAAACTCATATGATACATCCTAAATGCAAGGTTTTGTGCAGAAAGGGAAAAAAAAGTCATAAAAACCTAAGAATATCTCAGAGGGAATAAAATTTTTTTCACTTCCTTGAAGTCTGTGTTAGTCTAAAGAAGGTATGATTCTTCCAAGATTATATGTAGATACTGCTTTTGACTTTCACTCCATCATCTGGGGCATTTCTTTATTTATGCAATAAAAATGAGATTTCAGCATTAGAAACTTGTACATTAGGTTTCTTTGTATACAAGTGGAGAGAAATAGTACAATAACTCTGAAAAAATATTGAAAGTTCATATCTGTATTTCTATATATGTATATATAAGAACAGAAGAGTAACCCTTTGCAAAAAACCTTTTTTTCTGCGACTCAGTTTTGCACTATTGTATTTGTAAACATTATTCTGGGTTTGATGTTGTAATCTTTTCTTTTCCTGTTTAAAGCTACAAAAACAGAAATTTTGTCTCATATAAACTATGATTTCCTATAAAGAAGTTTTATTGAGCAGCTAAAAAAAAGCAAATCCAGAAATATTAAAATAATAAGAGTAAGAAATTAATTCTTTTCACTAAAGAATTGCTTTTATTCATGTAGTTTACATAGTAGAATAATAGAGCTAATATTTCAATTTTGTTAACAAGTTTTCTGCAGAACTATTTCAGAACTTTCAGGCTTAAATAGTGAATTTAAGATATAGTCTATAATTGATCAAAATTCCATTAGAATTGCTAAGATAATATAGTCAGAATTATATTGTAAAATTCTTGCTATTATTTTGGAACACCTAGAGGAAAAACTACTCTGCAAAATCACAATTTTTGCTTGGTTAAATGTCAAGAAGGATTGTATTCCTTATTGAATAAACCAAACATAGTCTATTCTTGATTAAGAAACTATTCAGCAGATGCTTAATCTGTAAATAGATGAGTAATAATGTTCTAAATGAATAATGATATTCATTATTCATCATTATGGTGGAGTTTTTTTCCTGTGCAGAAGATGAAAAAAAAATTAGAGATGAAAAAAATCATCGAGTTCTCCGTAGTACAGGGTCTTCTCCAAAACAGAAGTAACAAACTTTAGTACTGAGGAAATTTGTTCAGTTTAACTATATTTCACTGTAAATGAAAGCAAATATATTTGCAAGTTGTGAAAGAGAGGGGAATATTATCAGGAAGCAATAAATTTCATAATTTCCAGGTGAAAAAATACTGCTGTTAATATAAGTCCCTGTGGAACAAAAAGAAATTAAGAGGCAGTGAAGAGGAAAAGAAAGGAAGATGGAGACTACATTGTATAATCAAATTGGTTTGGAATAGCAGAGGTTTAGAGAGTCAGAAGAAAATTTTGGAAAGAGCTTTTAAAATAAATCATCTAGTCTATTTCCTTAACTTTAAAAGTGTTCAAAATTGATTTGAACACTATGAAGGAAAAAAAAAATCTATTTTTTCACAAAAAAACCCTGAAGCAAACTGAAAAATTTGGTACTGTTCAGCGCTAATACCTATTAAACAAATTAACTAGGTATATGCAAGCTTAGTACTGTTTCTCAAGTATTCTTCTATCTGATAGTATTCACTATCTGCTTTCATTTTATTCACTCTGCAATAGTCTTTGGCTGCTGGATTACTGCTGTTGTTCCTTGTAGCCTATTTTTCAGGTTGTAGTACACTCTAGCAGTAACTGCTTCTCTGTATGGAACACTGGCTCATAATTTTCCCAAGAATAGTTTTCAATAATGTGTTCCAGAAAATCCTAAATTTATTTTGAGTTAAAAAAACAAAAAACAAAACAACAAAACCAAGCAAAAAAAACTCCCCACAAAAAACCAAAACCAAACAAAAAACAAAACCAAAACCAAACAAAAACAAACAAAAAAACCAACCAGCCAAAAAACCCCTGTGTTATGGGAACACTGAAGAAGGAAAATTAGATATTTCTTCTGAAAATTAAATATTTTTTTATAATCAATGACAAACCAAAGATCTTTTGGAAAAACAAACTAACAAAAGTTGTTTCTGCATGCCTCATAGATCATGTATATACACAGATAGGAAGATCTTCAGAGGTGAAAAAACCCAGGGGCTAAACGACATTTTAAAAAAAGTAGGAGTAGTCTACACAGACCATGAAGAAGAAAATCTTCCTCTCCAACCACACTTGTCAACCCAACAGCCCATCAACAGTCTCCTCCTTATGAGAAGAATGTAAACCTAGAGAGACAGTTACAATAACAAATAGGTTGTTTATGTGAAAATCATGAGAGACTCCATTGCAAAAGGTAAACACAAAAGGCTGAAATAGGAAAAACTTCTTGAAGAGACAGAGAACAGAAAAAAACCCAGACAACAATGGAACATGGTGATCCAGATAAGCAGTGGCACTCTTTTTTTTGTCCTTACAACTCTCAAAATATGATCATGTTCTGCTTGAAATGAATTACTCAATAATTGGAGAAGTAAACTACAAAGGAATTATACAGTATATATTTCTTGTTACTTATGATACCATGTCTGAAAATTTACAACTGAAAAGAATTAATGCAAAGATGCTTCTATGAGAACAGCCCTACTCTTTTGACCCAGGGACCAGAAACTCACATCTTTTATACAGACTACATGGGCAAAGGTAGTATATCAGAAGACCTTCATTGGAGGACAGCACATCTGATGCCAGTCATTGTTCCTTCTTCGGTTATTTCTCTTCCATAACTATTCTGTTTTACCAGCTAAACTCATGGTTCACATGTTTGGTTTTTTTTTCCCTCTGGCTCCATCTCACTGAACTTGATGTATACGTCTTCATTAAGAACAGCTTACTGTCTAAAATCTCAAAGAAATAGTGAGCAGGGGAGATTAATAAGAACTGGACATTCACCTGCACCAAGATTTAAAGTTATGGTTTTTTGTCTAGATCAATCATATAAATATTATTCCTGACCATATATCAGTCCTTAAAATTTTGGTTTATGGTGAAATTTTTGCTGCTTTTGAATTTTAGTTTTCTCTTGTTTCTTTATTTCTGATCTCCTGCTATGTTATTGACAGTAAGCATAGTAAGTGATAGGTTTTTTTTTTTTGATGGTTAGTTGGGGTTTTTTGACTCTGAACAACTTATATTTCATTCTCATCATTGTAGCTGGAGTAGAACACATTCTACCAGAAACTTTCATTTCTACAAAATGATTGAAGACTGTAACCATTTCCAAGTAAAAAGCAATTAGCCTTTGAGAGATTTATAGAAAAGAATGGACACAACTCACTGCAAAAATGAAAAAAGTGGTGCATATATACCTAGCAGATCAAATCTGCTCTCTTGCCATAACTTATTGGACTGCACTATTCCTTACCACGTTTGTTTTGAAAGTCAGTAAAAGAACTTCAAAGAAAGTAATAGACAATAGAAGGACTTGTCTCCTGCTCCTTATCTCTCTTGTGCAACATATTATTAGCAGCGTCTGGAAGAGATGATATTATTTATGCCCTTCACACTAGGACCAACTACTTACCCCAAATGTAAAACTAAAAGGTATGTTAATATACACCAAGAAGCAGGTTTAGCATCCAAAAGACTGTGGTAAAAGATATGCTTTTCCTAAAAATGTGGAGATTTTCCTCTGAGTAAAAATATTGACATTGTTCATATCAGAATGTGCCATTTAAAAAGTTACATTTAATCTTTAATTGTAGCTATAATCCATGAGGATATGACAATTATTCAAAAATACGCCTGAAAAACAATTTTCAGCTATTTCCAAATGGCTGATTTCTGCATTATTCAGTGAAACGGGAAGATTGTTAGTCCTTATTCTAAGGAGACTATCAGTCTTTTTTTACATTGAGTTGTAAAAGATATATATACACCAACTGAAGAACAAACATGAGGTTTATTTTAATATCACCTGAATAAGTTTAGAGCTCAAGGATAAGTTTAGGCTTTGCTACAAACAGAAATGTCATCATCGACTGATTACTCTGGAGAAGATTAAAAACTATGCCAAAAGAAGAAAATCATCTTCAAAAATAAATTCAAAGAAAGGTCAGCCTAGTAAACCAGAATTCAGTTTAATGACTGCTATACTTAGAAAAGCATCTGTTCTCCAATAGCACATATGGTAGAATGAAGGAGAGAAAATGTTTGCTTAGTGTTTTTGGTTATATAGGTGTAGTATATTTATTCTCTTCTTCCAGTCTAGATCTGTAAAACATGTCAACTATTTTTGTTTCCAAGTTGAAACTTATTCAAGGTTCCAAGGTAACCTTCAACTCCCAGTCTGTGCTGGGAGTTGAAGGTTACCTTTCTTTGTCTTCTAGATGAAATAAACTAGCAACCACACTCTAGAGGCAATAATACCTGCTTTGCAACAGATACTGAATTACCAAATCACCTGAAAACATTACTTCATTGTAAGAAGCATCACAATTCAGAAACAAACTTCTCAGGGAGCCTTCATGCCAAATAACGTGAGATGGACCTCGAAGTTGTGTGCCTATGATATCTGTATTGAAAGAATGGGTATGCCTTTAAAAACAACATACAATTGTCACTCTTTCATTAGATGTGTACACTTGGTGAAAAAATACATTCTTCTTCCTATTGCTAAACCATCAAAGGTTGAATTTAGTGATTCTAAATCAGATCTTTAGCTTTTGTTTTAATTTGCACAGAAAATACATACATGAACAAGAAAATAAACTGCAAAATAGGTGGAGATAAAACTAAACAAAATTGTGATTAAAACAAAAACATTGATAAAATAAATTCGAAACAGGCACAACTGGTACTTTTCCCCATATCACATGGTCATCATGGACACACATGATCAAGCCACCATATGCCCTCTCAAACACTTACATAACCCCAAAGTATCACAGAAGCATAGTCCCTGATTATGGGGTTACTTCTTCTTCTATGGGAGCTGCATTTACCCAGCAGTAAATGCTGACATTGTGTGCTAACCACTGTAATGGATACAAGGAAAGGCTGTTGACACTAAGCACAGTGAGTGTCTCTTCTACATGACCTAAATTTATCCTCTGGAAGAGCCTCAGCAGAATGAGAAAACAGAGCAGTTCTTTATCACACTACACAATCCTTCATGGTTTGTAAATAGACTGAAGTGGGCTGCAAAGAAAAAAGTAAGCTCTTGAGCATTGCTTTAAATAAACATATTGACTGTTTGACTTGATACTGATATAGGTCTGATGGTTAGAAATGGAATTTGTTCTCATTCTAATTTAAAATATTCTAATCTGAAAATTTTACTGTATGTAAAGGGAATATGTAAAGACCTGTTTTCTTCACACTTTTATGATGAAAGTTCTCAGTCACAGTAGGCATTTTAGAAATGAAGGAACTTCTGTGAGAAGAAAGGTCTTTCTTTTCTTTAAAGGAGCCTCAAAATTTTCCATAATTAATTGATGATTTCACAATAGATGTGTCTTGCAGGGCCTATTGCAGTTATTGAGAGTTTAATAGATATATTTACATTGGTATTTCAATGAGAGGTACTTTCTCTGTTTAAGGTGTTTAAATTAACAAATTTCCAAGGTCTTTACAAACAGGGTGTCTTGGGTTGCGGAGCCAGGGGGTGTGTATTCCATTTCATTTGTTAAAAGCAGTTGAGGAGATGTTTTTCTTTATCTCTTGTAACTCTGGGGGGGGAGAGGGGCGG